>MNPL01003832.1:0-30052 GCA_002081605.1 Tropilaelaps mercedesae | reverse complement strand
CGAAGTAATGCAAAAACTGCTACCGTGGACGTTAAATGTTGGCTGATGGTCAGCTTTAAAAAATACAGCCGCTCATTGTATCAAGGTGAGTAGTATTCGGCACGAAACGCGCGTTTCTGTCAGTCCATTAATATTCGTCCTTCCTTATATATGTACATATACGCTTCTACAAGAATACTACTCGGTTCTTGTTAGACTCTTAAAAATACAGAATCACCAGAAAAACAACTACCGTCGTAGTTGACCGTCGTTCGAGACACGTAAGCTGTCTCTCATTGTTAGTGCCACCGTACCAAGGGCATAATAAGTTATCCTGGCCAGGCCGGCGAAATTTACATCTACGATCCATAACCATATACTCGTAAATGACCTAACAAAGCCCGACAAGCGTAAAACGAAATTTTCACGCCTACATAAGTACGTCTATTAACCAAAAGCCATTAAAATACAATATAATACACATACTGAACGCATTAAGGTTGCAACCTGTCTTCATAAATGTCTGTTACATGATAGACCTTTAATCTTTCCTCCCGTCTATCAAATTTTTCAATAGAAGGGCTGCATGGAGATCCTTACATAGGCACTTATTTTTAAAAAAGAAACGGCAATGCAATTCATCTATATAGTTATGTGTGCTGTCGTAGATATACGATAGCATCATATTGCCAACTGAGTCTATTTTCGCACCTTAAAAGCCTATACTGATCAGCTTTCTATTTATGGCTTTGCTGTTTTAGTTTAGCGCATTTTCGTACCACGTGGTTGTTGGCGTAAACAATTTTATCAGAGGAAAAATACGGGTTGCACTCATTCGACACGTTTCACGCATAATCGTCCATCCAGATTAGCAAAGGAAAACGCTTCAGATGACATTGTCAACTTCAAATTGAAATTTAGTCAGATACAATGTTAGTTCTTCCAACCTAACATGTTTAACGAATACAAGGTTAGTTCTTCCAACCTAACATGTTTAACGACTGAGCATTGTTTTCCATTGGCTAGGACTTGTACCTACAGATATATGTTTAAGATAACGTGCTAGCCCGATAGAGTAGTAAATAAACCTTTGTCTTCTATGCGTTTATTGGTCTATATGTGTTATTGAACAGAACGATAGACCCGTACTGCTCTAGAAAGCCCATTTATTTTCACTGATGCAGCGCAGGCTATTTCGATAGCTCGATGATCTAGAGATGCAAACTCCACGGGACCTTGCGTGGTATTAGGGTGGGGCAGGCTTTCGAATAAGGGCAAACCATCTACACGACTCATGAAGGTGCAACTTGACGTCATACCGACGTTAGTATTGACTTTGTTTATTTAGTTACTGCTGTACCTTCGTATGACTCCAATTCAGCTAAAGCTACAAGAGGATTTTGCGGCATATAACAACCTGATTACAGATGATGTTGGAGGAGCCTACCTCAAAAGTTTCCAATTGTTTACATCCATTGCTGTAATTACAAAGTTAGTGAAAAGGTAATACAGATTTAGAAGTTGGGTTTTGTGAAATTTGCCATACATCTTTTTTTTCTATCTACAATCATAATCTACATCTACGGCCTTTTTTTTAAAAAGCAATTACGGATTCCACCCTTTTTAGAAGTTTCCCTCTATTATGGAGAATTGTTTAGCGTTTCACTCGGAGGTAATTTATCTCCACTTATTATCAAAACAATTTGGAACCGCAGAAAATATCAAGATTTTTCAGACTGAAAACTCAAGGCTAGCTAGAATTATCAGGTCCAGACCAATTTGTGAGTAGTGCCTAGTTTACAGGTGCAAGTGGCTCTATAACGCAAACGGTGTTATAATATTCCTTGACGGCTAAGTCACTACCCTCTTCCAGTACGAGCTCGATAGTTATTGTTAAAGGATTCGCAGTACATTTCTCTTTAAGAGGGAAATTAAAATCACAGATACGTAGCTATTGGAGCTCATATTAGTTAGTGTCGACGTTGGCTTTGGATTGGGAAGTAAACACCGCGTTTTGTACCATTCTTTAGACACACGCTTTAGAATGCAATTTGAGGCCAGCTTGTTTAGGGCATTGTCAAGGTGTGGTCTATAGCAACTGAGATATATGACAGATCAACGTAAGAATATTGGATGTTTATTTTGTAAGCAACAAAACCTTTTGGGCAAAAAATTCGTTATAATTGTATGATGCACTGCAGTAATTTGACAGTCATAGCTCACAAGTTAAAAGGGCCCGACAGCGTTGCTAGGTACTAGTCACGTTTCATTACGGGGCATCGAATTCATGATACAAGCGTGTGCCTAAAAAGTGTATCTCTTGTAAACCAGAGGATAACCCGTACAAAACTTGCTTCTACCATTTGCTGCAAATACAAGTTTTACCTTCTGCCTCAGGAGTCCGACAGAAATGGACGCACTAGAGTCATTCCTATTCTAGGGGTTAACATTTGAGGCATGCAGAACGTTCATTTACAATGCGCATTGGTCAAAACGTTAGTACAACTCAGTTCCTCATTTTGACATGAATTGATCGACATATCACATTGCTAAACATAGAAAAGATGCTAGGGGGACCCTACAAGAGAATTGTTACATTCCTATGAAGTAATTATCAAAATTTGGTATACAGCCATTGAAGCAGAATGCGTACTGTAGACCATGGACCCCATTGCTATTTCTATTTCTGTTTACAACTTATAGGGCTGAGTCCCAAAAAGTATATCGCACTGTAAGAGACACATTTATCGACGGAAAAAACATGCGCTGGCGGACGTGACAAAAAATCAGCATATTGTGGAGGCTCAGGAGGTCCTCTTGTTGCACAAACGGTTCAGGAATGCCCGTGAGTAAATATAAAGTGGTTTACTCTTAACTAGATATCTAACCAGGCTCTTTTGCACACAGCAAACTCGTCATAACAGTCAACAAATATTTGCCTCCTCAAAGAAAGCTATTATAAATCTAAGTTGATTAGGATAGGCGTTGCATTTTAAGCCTATTCACCTTTTTATCTTTCCAGCTGCTATAAATGTCTAACATTCACGCTTGTTATTTGGATTCTATTCGCTGTTTCTATTATGCTATATTTCTCATCCAAAGTAGCTCATGATACGACGATGAATAAGTAGGAGGCGTTGGTATGACCACACCAATTTCTATCAAAGCCATAGAAATAATGTATTAAAATGTGTTTATTCTATTAATAATGAAAATAACAAGAATGACTATTATGATTAATTCGACCAGGTGCTCAGTGGCGTTGTTAGCTTCGGGGTTGTCCGTGGCGATGAATACCCGACGGTGTTTACAAATGTTGCCTATTTTAATGACTGAATGCCAGTCAGAGTTCATCACACTGGATCCAGACGGCCTCGATAACTTGTATTTTAGTGGTTTTGTGTGTCTATTGCTGTTACTGGTATCTAACGACCGGTGTATTCAATGTAGAAGCGGTTAGCATTATGCTGTAATGATAGAAAAACAAAGAATAAAAAACTGTCAAAAATGCGCACTACAGCCATGAACACACCTTCACTTCAGCAATTTATTATGTTAATGAAACATAGTCGCTTACTCATAGGATTTGCTGTTACCCACTCAGCTAAATGGTTCTAGTCGAAAGCAAATATCACCCGTTTTGCAGATGGCGGGTTCTTCTAAATAAACAACTAAATAGCTAAGCCTAAATAGCTAAATAATGCCTACACAACTATTTGAAATAAATTATCTGCAAAGGTTCCTTTGTAAATCGAATTTGTATCCGGATGGTACTTGCCTAGTAAAACGCAAGAAACAAAATACTCTACCAAGTGTGACGGCGCGTCTACGTATCTTTGCTAAGGTAGAATTCCTGAACATTTTAATCATATCGCTTTGTGAACTCTCCGGCCCATTTTTTAGGAAGTTAATTCAAACCAAAGGAAGCAGGTTTTGATGATCGCAGTGGAATCTAGCTGCTGTGACCTCCGCTACCTGCAAGAGCTCCATATTTAGAAACGCTGCCTCATGGTCTTAGAAGTAAGATTTCCATGCTACAATTATGGTTATACCCATAGGTATATACAGCTGCTTTGAGTATAAACGCGAGAGCGGTTAGAATCGGTTGAATGGCAATTGGATGCCGGGACGTAGTTTTCTAACATTAAAAGCAGCAAGCGAAATAGACACTTGCATGACAATGCGTCTTGTAATATACTTGTGATATACAAATAAAGTGAATTGTCATGTACCCAGAAAACCGGTGCTTATTGAATATATCCTCTTAAATAATTGATAACCACAGTAACGAATATTCTAGCCCACAGGTATGAATATATCGGTCATAACTGTAGCCTACGCTCGTTGTTAAACTCTCTATAAATGCGTTGAGATGCACTATATTCGAAAACTTTGAAACGCTTGAGCTAAGCAGGCGCATACAGTAAATTAATTAATCGCTCAAATTGATTCCTCAGCTGGGAATCACTTTCAAGTGCGGTAAATAAAATTAAATAAAATTGAAAAACAAGAAATGATTTAAATGTTGAATCAATTGGGTACCATTTTACTTTTATGGATGAGCAAAGATATTAATCGCCACAGTGCAGCTTCTTCGTGAGATAGAGCTTGAAATAATTCTTTCAAAAGATAAACAAATTCTCAGACAGAAGCCTAACTTTGGGGTTCGATATGCGGATCAGCATCGCGCTAGTGGACCACAAAAACTACCTAAGCAAAACTGTGAATGTATGCTATTTTCACACAATAAGGAATTTAATGGTACGGGCAAGTTGGAACTTTTCTCATTAAAGAAATAAATTTAGTGCAATATCTTTATTTTCATTTTAATGAGGTTCATAAAAATAAAGTAGTGCTTAGCCAGCGTTTTAATATAACTTTGGTTTCCAAGACTGCAAACATTTAACATATATCCTATACTCTCGTTTTTATTTGAAAAAGTCTGATTTACAACCTAAGCGATCTTTCCCGCCAATTTTTTAGATTTAACAGGGTTGAGACGTCTGCTCCGATCTACTCCACAAGTTGGAATGTTTACCAGACTGCTGTTGTCTGCATCGAATAAACAATACAACGGCGCTAAATTTTTCGAAACTCGGAAACTCACAAGTACTGCGTAAGTTTCTTGCGTTATATCTTTCTGCGTTAATTTGAAATGCGAAGCAGTTTTTGATTTTCGGAAGCCATCTTGTGATGTGACTGCATTGCAAGCTACTTGATTTCATCTATAATTTAAATCGTACAGCGCAACGGCTATCAACCGACGTCTACGAAATCAAGCAGTTGGTAGAAGCATCAATCAATTTGAATGGTTTCGAGTGAACCATTTCCTACATGTTACAGTATATGCGAAAAATATTTTGATCTTGAACTGTATTATCCCAGCGCCACACAATTTACCCACTACCATAATAACTGGTAGGTGTCGCTATATTATTCATTTGTGCTTTTTGCCGTAATTGCCGAAATGAACCGGCTGAAATCTACTGTCTGCGTAATCCTTTCTTGTGAAAGAAACGATACAAATCAGAACAACTGTATTAGTCTAGTCTAATACGAATAACATGTTGCCCATACTTGTTGTGTGGAGATATTTTGATCGATAAGAGCATCTGTTTGGTGGAGGCGACGTATTTTCTTAGTTCGAGAAAGTTTAGTTCGCTCAATTGCGCTAAAAATCTCTACTTTTCAATGCCGTCTACTACTTCTCCTTCAGTCGTCTAACCAACCAGTGCGTCATTTCTGAAAACACGAAGTCTGCTTAGGGAACGCTTAAACTTCACCGAAGTTTTATATCATTGAATTGCTATCAGCCCCCGTCTGCTGTCAATCAAACGGAAACGGAACGCAAATAAAGTCTGCATACTATACGTGGAATACTCGTACTGAGTGTCTTTCCGGTACCGTAAGATACCATAAGTCCCACAGGAAGCTGACAGGTGTTCGCACTGCTGAAAGGTTTATGCAGATTTCATGTCGGCGTTCAGCTGTCTTTGATTTTGAAGAATTACTCTTGTGATATTTCACTCTTCTCATTTTTTCGTTTATTCCCCATTACAACTGTAATGAAAGGCCTTTTTATTTGGTTTTAATGAAAATGAATTTTTTGTTTGTAAAACGACATTTCTTCTCTAGGAAAAATGGCAGGATTCGGTGTCTGCAGCGCACTTTTTGACCCAGATCACCGTTTGGCCACATTTCCGGTACGTATCTACTCAGTTTTTAATCTTTGGGTCGGTGTTAGGTCAAATACAGACGGTCAACCTATCAACGTAGTTTTCTTAACAAATCGGCCTAAGTAATAGATTTTTGGAAAAATCACGTGTAAGGAGTCGTGTTAGTGTTAATCTCGTTATGAAGAAAGCACACTAATTCACACAGCAGTCAGTACCAGAAAATTCAAATCTGTATTAAATAAAAATTGCCATACGGATTGCTGCAATCACTTGAATCTGAAATTAATTTCATTTAGCACTCTGCTTTTGTCATTAGGTTCTTTTTTCAAATAGCGTTCCAAATATTCTTCTAGAAAGTCTCTGACGTTGATTTTACAAAACGTCCAGGTAAGCTGAATTGGAATGAGTTCTGAAAGTGTATTGCATCAATTTCATATGCCAAATCTTTCATCCGATTGTAGGACGAATGGCCACATTCTGAAGGAAACCTGAGCCCACAAGTAATGGCAGAAAACGGATTTTACTTCACGGGTGCGGACGGTGATGATGAGGTGCAGTGTTTTGCGTGTGGCAAAGTGCTCGATGGATGGGAGCCCAAAGACGACGTGTTTCAGGTTGGTTTAGTGATGTGCAACTTTTTTTGGTATTCTCAAAAAATTGGCTTGCTTTGGAGCTCATCAAGACATTAATAGAATCTTAGAATATTTATTCAGTTGTTGTGCAGTTATTTCATTATCAACTTCCCTAACTGGAATTTATGCTGGGCGTTCTTTCTATTGCTCTATTATCTTCGTAAATTATAGGAGCATCAACGTCGTAACGAGTGCTTCTTTCTAAGCTTTTTAAGAGACAAGGGCGACCCACGGAAACTGAATCTCAAGGTCGCACTTCAGATACTTTGCCGCGTATACGAACGCAAGCTTCAGGCCCTACAAGGCGAAACCTTGGAAAACCACGACATAATAAACGCTTTGTGTAAAAACAGGAAAAAGTAGTACCCTTAGCTACGTCGAGACGCCTTAAAAAATGTCCTTCTTGTTTAGGAATTGACGCAAGCAAATCGCGTCATCGTGCGTGGTCTGCCTAGGACAAAGATGAATCTGGTTGCGATAAACAAAGACCGATGAAGAAATCTCTATCAGATTTTTGTTAACATGCTGACTAGGAATGTCGTTCTAGCTTGCTACGGAAGAAATCTCGATTATCAGTCATTTTTAATTGCAGGAACGCAATTTACCTCGTCATTGTGCCTGTTTAATCAAAACCCACTATTTTCTCTAGATTTACATTCTAATTACAAGTCTCTCTTCATTTATTCGAAATTAATGACGAAAACATTTAAAAATTAGTTTCGCCCGGATAATTTAGGAAAAAATGTATGATTTATTCCACGTGTGCTTGTATGTAATTAATAAAATTGTGGGCAATGAGCCGGGTCATTCTTAGCACATGGTACGGCGTTCAGTAAAAAGCAATCTGCTGACAGCCCACGATTCATTTACGTGCAGTAACTAAACTGATAGTTTTCTACATACGTATACATGCCGAACCGTTACTTCAATTAGCTAGTGAATTCTTCATATGCATGCGTTGCGCATTTTTTGCTAAATTTGAAATTTTTCAGCGTCTACTAATCGCCTCAATTGTTTTAATTGCATTTAAAACTACCTGCTGGTATCTGGTAGATTGGCAATACGTCAAAAAGAGTATTCTATAATTGAATCGAAAAGGAGTCAATACACAATAGTTAAATCCATCAGCTCACATTTTATTACTTCCATTTCTGTAGGAACCGAACTAGACAATCCCTTCGCGTCTTCATGTTTCTTTCCATTCCCCACTCCCGGCGTCACTCGACTCGGATCACGAATATTGATGCTTTGCACGTCGGTGCCTTCTAAATTCATTCTTGTAACATAGCTAAGTCGAAAAATCGAAAAATAGTCCGATTTTTATCGAACAAAGGTTGTCCAACGTAGATAATTTTGCCAATACCAGGTAAGTCGTCTTTACTGGTATCAATTGACAGGAAAATACTTAAGGTCCTTGTTGTACAGTTTCTTAATTTTATCATAAAGAGACCGCGGTTCCGTGTAGCGATCGACCCACGACTGCGCGTAACCCTCGGGGCTGTTCGGGTACGAGATGAGATCTACATCTCCAGCTAGAAAAATCAACGGCAACGAAACAAACACGTAAACAAATGAGTGTTATTCGAATCACGCCGGCGGATCAAGGCCAAATTAGTGCGCTGCTACGAAAAATTCTTTAAGGGTATGGGTGGAATATACACTTAACTCCATTTCCACACAATCAATGCGGTAATTACCAGGGAACTTTTTTGTGCTATCGAGGAACAACATTTTAAAATCATGTTCATGATTTCTACATGTGTAATAAGGATACTGTATACAATTTTGTTAGCTGTTAGTAATTCTATAACATCTAGGCGATTTGGACTAATAAGCAAGAGAACGAAGTAGCACTCGTTCTGTAGAATAGTACTCGTTATTGCCATCTACTGATCAAATAGTGTTACTAGCTTGAACAGATGACTTCAGAAGCAAGTAAATAACAATATTACACGCTGAGTCTATGTTTATTGGAATTCCTAGAATTTATAGAGCTTAAATCCTCACTTGAATGCTCGTTAAGTCTCCAGAGCAAACTTTCAGGTTAAACATTGTTTTTTAATCATAGTATGCGATTTCCTTTAATTACCGCCTCCAAATAATAAAACGGCTAGCGTTCTGCTCACAGCGTGACTTCCAGCGTGAAGATTAACCAATACCTAATTGTGGCATGGTAGTTTTGACCTATTGCTCCCTAGAAGGTCTCGCATTCCAGCAAGCACATCTATAAATTTACGGCAAAGGCCTTTAGCAATTTTGGTCTGCAAGCGCCAAGTGCTACCTTAAGCTGGGTAGCCAACGTCGTTGAAATACTTACAAGTTTTGTTAAGGCGAGTATTGCTTTGTACTAGGATGGTTCGAGGCTTTTTGCGTTCAATGATCACTTCGCGGAACTTCAAAAAGTCGTGACCAGACCAAGAACGGTCCATCACTTTCGAGTAGCTTAAGTACATTTTAAGGCCCTTTTCAAAGTCAGCCGTTGCCTTGTATACTTGCAGCTTCAACAAGAAGTCACCAATCGCCCTCCTGCCTTTCGTCTCAATTTTCGACCTACAAAAATATAAAAAAAGGTAGAAATGTAGTTGGTACTTCAGAATAGCGAAAAATAGTAACGTATATTAGTAGATCCATGGCCGTGCCAGAACTTCTAGCGACGACCTTCTGAATCATTTTTATCAAACATTTTGCTAGACTACTTTTGATAAGCTTACAAAGATCTAGCACAAGCATTGGCGCTGGTAACTTTCGTGAAGAGGGATTTGAACAAAGTGCTTTTTCGCGAGACACAGGTTTAGCAACGAGCAAATTAGCGAACCAAATGTAGCAACAAGTTACACTGGATCGATTACGGACCTATCTAAAGTAATGAACAAATCTGGCTTTCCGTCATCCTTGTTTGTCACGGTCTTGATATCGATGAGGCCTTTGGCGTCCTCGAGCAGAACCCGCAGGATGACGAACCGCGCCTGTGAGTGAGCTTGACCCCATTTGCCGGTGTCTGCATTGTAGTTCTCGAGTCCTCTCAGCCCTGACAACGCCATCGCAAACCAGTTGACGTATACTAAATCATTCGCTTCCTGTCCTTCGTGCTTGAACACCTGCAGTCCCACAAACCAACAGCCGATGTACTTACAATGCAAATGTGCTAACAAACCTCAAGTACGAATGATGTGAAGTTTTGACGCTGTCTAAATAGAACCTGTGTTACTTCGTTGGACGCTCTAAATTGAGAAGAATAGAGCATCGATCATCGTTATACGGAAACGAAGATACGAACACAAACCTGTTGGACATGTAGATTTAGATATAATGCGTTCGATACGCTTATGTGTGTGTCCCATTGTGCTATTGAGGAGCTAGCAACACACGCCTAGAACGAGTTTCTAGTGCAAAGTGCAAGCCTAAACAGTTAATGTAGTTTGTCGTTAACAGTCTGTGCTTAACTGTGCATAAGAACCATCTAGTCATTCGCTCAATTGTATTTAGTCATTGTCGATAACTAACCTTGAGGACGTTGGGCAAAGTACAAAGGTATATTCCAACGCACTCTGCACGGCATTCTTCGTAAGATGAGGCAATATAGGTGAATACTGTATTGTACGTTTCACCCGCACGATAGTATGAAGTAACCTGTCAAAACAGTACGTACTTATGACATTACCGTACTACGCCGGTGTTGTACATAACAAATTTAAGTCGACGACTCATTGATTTCAATCAAGATAGTAAATCATCCGACATATTAGTTGGAAAAACTAATCTCGTACGCACCTTTTCACCGGTAAGAGGGTCAATCGTCTTTTCTTGGTCAAAATTTGGAATACCATCTTGATTAACTGAAAATAGTTTTCCGCTACCGTGACCGAGAAGCTCGTGTAGACCAACCTGCACCTCAAAGGCTGGCTCGCGGTATCTATAGGCGAAGGAGAACACAGACTCACATAGTTATGTGAAAGCTTGTTAAGAAACCATACACTAAACGGATACTACTCGGCCGACCCTGTATTTATGCTTTGTTGCTTTGCGACAGAGTTAAATATTGAAATCTTCGGTTTTGCTCTCTAGAATCAAACGTTTGACAGAAAGCAATATTATTTTTATAGATTTTCAATAGGTCTGAAGTAACCTGCTTTCAAATAGTAGAAAATGTTCAAAGGTTGTTGAAGTAGAGCCGACGGTGCAGACAGAGCTCTGCGCCGTCGGCTCGAATTTATCGCGAATAAGTAAACTTTTTCTTTACCAAGATTTGACCTTACTTTGTCAGCAGCTCGGCATCTGCTTCTGAAACAAAGCTGATTTTCGCAGCGGCATTGTACGCCATGACTACGTTCTGCAAATGAACATTCTTGAACCCTTCAGTCTGCCGGATTTCATCGTCTGCAAGCACAAATATAAAGAGAACTCTATACAACATTCCCACTCACAAATCAGACCCTGTCTTCAGGTCCAGCGTTCTGGTATATTTCTATCCAATGATTAATATCATAAGTCGATACTTGCAGTTAGGAATGTTGATGCCTGCTGGGACTCCGCTCCCACTGAATGTAATTGTATCAAGCGCAGTAAAGTCTGGCTTTAAATAGCTATCCTTCTCGAATTCTTTAGGCCACGGCATTGAACTTTTAATAATTTCTTCAGCATGATTCACCAACTCGCCAAGCTTCTTCGAACTTTCCTTGTTTACCACGGCGGCAAAACCTTCGAACTCAGCGCGCGCACCGGCAGGGTCACGGTAGGTCTCAATAAAGCCAATGTACCTATGGTGACAGATATGACGCGTTAACGCTTATAAAGCCTGTTATGTAGTGTTCATTAATCATTCTTTTTCTAACGGCATACAACATCTAGAAATAACAATAAATGCGTACAGTGTATATTAGATCGACAAAAAGGAAATTGGGTACATAGCAGTTCACGCTAAGGATAAACAATCCGTTTGCTTCGTGCAATCCTTGATACAAGCTAATACCCGTACTTGCTCATGCATACGGACGTTATATTAAAACGCTTGATCTCTGTCGTGAATCGTAGAATAAATTACGGAACAGAGAATAAATCGCGGAAGAGTTCGTGGCAAAGCACAAGGCAAAATGTCTAAGAGACTATTGATCATTGATTTTTCTATAAGCTAAAAAGGAAACCGGGCTTGGAATACCAACGTCAATTCTCAGATCACATTTTCTTTACAAGCATATCAAATGACTCAGGGAAACTTAAAAGTTCATTCTTAGAGCCACTTAGGCGACAACCGATTAAAACTCGGTACAACTTTTTCATGCCACTGGTAGATTCACTGTGCCGTTAATGTCATGTACAGTAAATTACTCTTACGTCTCAACAGCAGGCCCTTTGTCCTCAATCCATTTTCGGCTACCATCTTTGTGGGCAGCAAGAGAGCCGGTGTCGAAGTATTTAATGTAGTCTAGCAGCATTTGCTGTTCCTTTTCGTTCAGAGCTTGATCAGCTGCCGCCTGGAGATTCGCAATCACCTCTGGAATCAGCTAGCAAAAAAATGAACCCATAAATAATACATACCCATACAATACCCATACCTCTCCACAACGAAACTTACAAGGAGGCCACCATATTTTATACCATTTTCGGGCATTCTTTAAAACCGTTTCTAAACATTGCATAAAAAAAACAAGACAGTTCGATTGCAGTTCATCGACTTATCGTGCCGCCGTTTTAAAGCGCACAATCAAATGAAAACTGAATATGACAATACGGCGCAAAAAATGTGGATCAAAAATGATCGGCCAACTGACTTACGTCCGAGTAGTCACCCCGTGTAAATCGGAAGAGCTTCCCTTTGTACTCCTGCTCATGTCCGATCAACCGTTCGGGTGTTGTGTCAGGGTCACTTGTCAGCTGTCTAGAGGCGAATCGAATTTCGTACACGTCCTTGTCGTTGCCTTCGGTATTTGCTTGAGTTTTAAAAACCCGATGGTGCCACGCTTCCACTTTCTGCAAGAGATAGGCAGTTCTGTCAGCCTTTAAGCGACGATTTAGCACTACAGGAAACAATAGGCTAACGTGTACATGTCAACTCATTTGCTGCGCTAACCTAATCGGTAGGAAAATACGACCGAACACGTCACTGGCCCACCTGTGAATTGAGGAACTCGGTAACGAATTTCGCGTCCTCTTCATTACAGTTAGCTGACCAGTATGTGGTTAACCCGTGGTCGGGAAAACCAAGCGAACGGACCTTCTCGCGATAGTCCATCATAGGCTCTATACAGTGTTTGGTAAAGAACTGTAGTTCGTCAGCTGATAACGCTTCGGTCGCTACAGAGTTTAACTTCTCGATGGGTACATTAGGAATAAACTTCGAATCACCAAACCCCCTGTGGAAAAAGGAAAATGAACCTCTTTTACCTTTCGTCGTAACACCAAAAAAATGATTCACTTAGTAAATTTGGTTGTATTCGCATGACACCAGGCTTAGCCGAGCCGAATGTTAGGTGAATATGCAGAATACCTATGCAGCAAAACTTCGACATATCCTGTAAACCTTTTTGTAATACTCTATACACCTATTTGGCTCACATTATTGAGAGTGCGTACAATTGAAACCCAAACAGTTTTCACTATTTTGCTAGACCTATACACAAAGTACCAAACGCTCCAGCCTAAAACGATTTGGTATCATCGACACTTCCTTTACTATGGAGTCTACGTGAAGGAATTCCACCCTAACGAAGTCGCTATTTTTTATGTGAAGTTTGGCTCACTATTAGCTTACCTGTAATTGCCGCCATTACCCATAAAGGCACCGACGTATACGACAAAAGCTTTCACATCGTCCTTTGTGAAGCCATGTTGTTTCTCGAGGTGGGCCAATGTTTCCTCGACAGTGGGTTTCAATCGAAGAACTTTGTCTAGAAAAATGAAAATTAGGGGAGATTCCGGTGAAGTTTGGAACATTGTGATGAACTGGCCGTTCCAAGACGCTCTGTAAACATAGCATATGATACGACAGACAGCTGAGGTTTAATGCAACTCCACAATGCGATCGGATATTAGGCTGCTCATAAGTTCTCAAGGAGTTCAAGTAGTTGACGAAATAGCAAATGGCCGCATCGGATTAACTCGACCGACTTCAGGCAAGTGATGCATAATGATCTCATGTCGATTACGGTTGGCTTCTAATCGATAGTCGCCCGAACACAAGTGAAGTCGAATACCTAATTAATGACCTTTCTTTAATGATGCACTCGTATGCACATATATTATTTCTGGCGATATTTTTGGTTTTCCGCATAGCTTTTAGGCAGTGCATCAGTCAACTTTTGGTGGCTAAAGGCCACAACGGACGCTACGTACCTGGAGAGATAATGGGCATAGAGCTTCTCTCGCTTGCTGAGGCTTTGGAAGGCGGTCTCGCAGTCCAATTTTTGGAACGGAGTCTCGTTGGGGTAGAACTTGTAGGGCATGACTGTATCTGAAAAATTAGTCGATGATTGAAAATATTGCTGTTTACGATGGCACCAAACGGAAATTGATCAACGTTTATCCTCTACAGCACTCGAGCAACTGAATGTTTAACCCACTCTCAGACTCATTCCAACACGCCGTCTTAAAACTCATCTGTTGAGAGAAGCTGCTGTTCTAAACAAGCTAACTAAATATCGCTTTAGCGATTCTCCTATTTGTGAAAATATATACCGTACACGTCCAACACGAGGCCTACTTTTAACGTATGATTTGGGGTAAAGAAGCGTAATAAGTGGATTAATGTTTGATACTCTAGGAGATGAGGTTAATTGACAAACATCGTGTTTCACCAATCTCCTAAATAACTAAGAGTGAATCTCCTTGTCATGCTAATCTACTCCAAATTAAATGCTAATAGTAGGTCACGCCCTAAGTAAAATTAGCTTTCATTGGCCAATACATATTTGTTTGTTAATGTTCAAATAATAAAATAATGTAAACGGAAACTTGCACAAGACAACCAAGAATACACGCACAAACGTGCATACAAACACATACAACACAGCTGCCATATCTCAGATTGCACATACTTGGAGTCATGCTTGTATTTCGAAGTATGCCTTCTCTAGTGTGAGGAAATGTCTGCTGTCGTCAGACCAGGGGCAAATAGACAACACAACTAAGAATCAGTGCCACCTCAGTAACTTGTAATATAGCGTCTGCTCGAACAGAGACAAACAAAAGCCAGCTGTAACACAAGACATTACCCTCTCGTCGGCACAAACCGGCGAAGGCCGCCGGCACGTCTAAGACATGCCAGAAAAACTCGATGCGATAAGAGTAGTCATGTGTCTCTTTTATGGAATCGTTGAGCATTTTTACAATTGTTAATAGTGTCAGAATTTAACAGCTCAGGTAATGTCCCTAGCGCATAGCTAAAAACGTCCTTTCCGCCCGGTCAAAATAGAAAGTGACGTAAAAGTAAAACATCGCTGTATTTATTTTTTTAGATTGTACGGAATAACTGTTCATGCTGGCCCATATGGCATATACCTGTACACGCTTTAAAAATGTAATATTAGGTAAAAAAACGCCGTTTCTACACAATGACAAAAAAATGGTTTATCAGACCTGTACCTTCGTTAACAAACAATACAATATTTAGGTTAGCGAACTCATGGTAGCGGATGCTATTAGGAAAACAATATCTAGCCTCATATGGGATTGTGTCCAATTCGTTTATCTGCAGATGCCAAATTTCACTTACCACTTTTGGCAAAAGTGGATCGGATGGCAGTAGCGAGGTACTCATATAAGCCATCAACGTCCTGAGGATCATATGGACTCCACATGGCAATTGCCACTGCAGCCATTGGCACAAAAATGAAACAAAAACAATCGCGTCACCGATTGCCACGTGGTCTTTTCATTTCCCGACAGTTTGTCATTAGCCATCGGTGGTGGCCTCTAAGAAATTAAAACATACTTATTTGTTGCATCGGCCGGGATATTGTCTCACTGATTTAATCGCCAGTTTTAATTTAAAACGGAAATTCCGGACGCACAGCCTAGATGCAACGTAACCGATATTGTCCCTGGGCATTACACCCAAGTCTAACGAAAATGATGAAAACTAACATCGAATGCAGTCGCTAGCCAAAAAAGAAACACCGAAAGAGATTATGCAAATCAAGTGGCCTTAATAACTGTGACAAGGTTGTGTTAAGTCACATTCGAACTACGATTCTGCGAACAAGCAGAAACCCACGAAGAAACACAGAAGAAAAATAAATTTTGGAAGACGGCCTTATTTCCCGCTCAGGGGTCTCTATATTATTCGAGGAAATTACCCTAAGAACTTCATACTGCAAGTCATACTGGAAAGCGTCAAATAAAATCTGGTTGAAGAGTGTGAAGGAAAATTCGTCCGATTTGGAAAGAATTCATTCAAATAACTATTGACGCATCTATCTTACGCTCCGGTTGCATATACTGTTTGGATACGTTTATTGTTATAAGTGGCAGCAATGTGTTTGTAGAGCCAGTCGGTCACTGGCTTAATCGATCTCATTCCTGAATGCGTTCATCACGGCTCCCTTTTTTGATCAAACAAGAAGTCGGCGCAACCAGATAAAATCATACATTTTCTCAACCCACTATAGGATGTCGCGAAAACCACTATGACACTTAATTTTTGTCGTCCTTGACCCACTCCAGTGGCTTTCGCATCTATCGGGCGCATGAACATTTTTGTTAAATAGTACATTCAATACAAAAATGCAAAGGCGTGTATGGGTGTCCCAAAAATCGTTTGGCAGAAATTTCAGCGGCACTTTTTCTCTTATGTCAAACTGGAACATTAAGGCGAATGCCAAAGCCTGTTATTATGGTCATAGGACGCAGACCCGCTTATTTAAGCGGTTAGATAGAAGGGCACATGTGTCACCACCGGGGTTAGGAACTGGCAAACGATACTAGCTTTACAGCCAAACCACCGCTGGGATTTGATCTACATATGTCTTAAGAAAATAACATTCGTCCGGAGATCATAACATACATCCCAACTATGTCTTTTGAAAATGATATAAACACAGTATATTTGATGGCTCTTCTAGCCATAAAAAACAAACACTTAAGAAGACATAAATAGCTTGGTTTCCAGATCTTTTGGATAATAAATCGGTTGCGCCTTACACATAACTACTCGAAGCCTATCTTTAGTTAAATCTATGATGGCGTTAGCCTGATACTAATAATATTCGTTACTACGAAACATTGCAAAAATCTCCCTAGAGTGATGAAAAGAAGCCCCGTAGAGATACGGCAACCTGATTTTTTGTTTATA
The DNA here is from genome assembly GCA_002081605.1 of Tropilaelaps mercedesae. Lineage (NCBI taxonomy): Eukaryota > Metazoa > Arthropoda > Arachnida > Mesostigmata > Laelapidae > Tropilaelaps > Tropilaelaps mercedesae. The sequence continues at coordinate 12,980 of MNPL01003832.1, read as the reverse complement.
CTCATAACACTGAACAATTCATTTGGCACCTCACTAATAATAAGGCTACTCTTTGACAGTGTTAGAATTCTATTCAAATGACCACTCGCAGCAATACATCAACACTACATCTTACAATGTAGTGGTATATAAACAAGTCTTTTTCGTTACATGTCATATACTGTTTTTCTTTATCCTACTATGCTTAATGTACTAGTCATCCGTATTAAGAACGAAAATAGCAAGAAAAACAGAATGGTTTCAGAGCCTTCCATCAGCATATATTAGTACGGTGTTCAAATAACCAAGCCTAAAGCTTCGAGAAATCGGTAAGTTTGAATAGTAGATATAGTACTATAGGTGTTCGTTATGTCTACACGCTCGTCCCTTGGCACAAGGCTTATAACATACAAATATGAATTAAAAGCATACACACACATCCATAACATCATTGACAATATCTCATAATTAACAGTAACAGTATTAAGAATATAAAGGCAAATCGTCTTCCTTCTTTGCAGCAGCCAGTTCCATATAACCGACTAACGACACAATTCCAACATACAGTATACTTATCGTGTGGACACAAGCAAGAGAGTAAGTCAAGCAAAACGCCGGACAGTCACGTCAGCCCTCGGTCGCACACAATGTACTTCATCCTCTTTTCCGACGTCAAACGTACCGCCACCAACCACGACGTCGGCCAACAGCAGAAATAGGCCAATGACGTGGTGGGCCGTACCACCAGAAGATTCCTTCCAGAAGTTGACTCCCATCGTGTTCGCGGTCCAAAGACTCGATCGGTGTCCAGTACCGTCCGTTACGGGCTGGTGACGCGTCGAATTCGGCCGTCCGCAAGACACTGAACCATTGACAGACGTTTACAACACGCTACAACCCCGCACTCCGCAGTGTTCCGCGCCCTCGTTCTCGCCTGCAGTCGGCGTGTACCACCTATGACATACACCGCTCTCCTAATTCAGTGTGAAAAGGATAACTGCCCGCCCAATTCCAGCACAGCAGCAGCACGCACCGACACAACCACGCGGCCACGCCGATCTAATCATACGCACACCGCCAGACGCTGCTGGTCGACCTGTGCACACGGGTGGCGGGCGACAAAACAGCAGGAAGGATGTCGAATAGACAGAGTGCCAAATGCCTCTACGTGGCTTCTGGTTCACTGCCGGTTCGTGTATCGTCTTCATCCAATCGGGTAGAAGAGAGACGGCCCCAAAGATGCCTTGTGACCTCTACTCCAGCAGCGCGGCGTGTCAACTGACGCTCTTCTGCAAACCTTCGCTGCCAGTTGCGACGAAGTTGGTGACGATGGCAAATAGCGATGGTTATGATTGCGTAATTGTGTTCGTAGGTTTACAGTTCCGCACGTCACGGTGCGATCGATTGTCACTGCGCGTGTTGACACTTCATTCTCTGGGGTTGCTGTGGTTGTCGCTTGGCCGGTTCGAAAACAGGTTGAAATGAACAAGTCGAGGCTGTAAAATGCTGTCAAAGGCCATTGCTTCTAAAAAGGGATGAGATACAAGCAGGCCACAGGGGTGCGCAATATAGCTTGGATTGCGACAACTGTAGGTATTTCTTACTTGCTGTTGCAATTGACGTCCGGTGGGCCCGAAATGTCATGTGCCGCAGATCTCTCACCGATTCAGATCAGACGAGAAAGCTATGGGCTGGTTTTTGTAGTTGAGAACGCAGTGTAGTTAATTTCTAGCGAAATTATGTTGTGGCGAAACGAGAGATTCTTCAAAAGAACGTTCAACCACATGGTTCGTAGCGGATCGAAGACAAGTGAAAAACTGTGCCACTGATGTTCACCAAATCAATTGAACATGTTGGGCACATCCTCACAGAATTATCCGATCATCAACTATTGCTCATAAATTTCACGGGAAGTCACATGCCGGTCGAAATCATCGAAAACTTTATTTGTGGGAGTATTTGTGCTCATCCCGCAGTCAACAGGACTTGTCATTATTCGAAATGCACCTACAGGGTAGTGAAGTAGCGTGGCATTCTGAAGATAGGCCCTTAGTGGTTGCATGCCTTAGTGAATTTTCCTATTGATAAAGATTAAAATATGCGCATTTTTTTAAATTGGGGTGCCGCCACTGAAACAAATTTGATTTCAATAGTTATATTTCAACATATGCATTCGTACGCACGTCAAGGCTATACCCAAACACTCGGAACCAATGAAATTACCGCACAGCCACGTTGTCAGCCACCCTTCGAGCGCCTGCATACATCATCACACATGCATACGCACACTCTTGTCTGCTGTCTTTACGCTGATTTACCTCGCTTTCACTAATGCTGGATCAATTATCCCCTTCCAAATGTCCTGCACCACTTTGGCAACGGGAACTACAGATAGCAAGAATGGCCTCTTTCTGTTTGATCTATCGGTAAGTTTTAGTTAATCTAAGAAGATTTCTAGGATTCTCTAAAAAATATCGTAAGGACCATCACTCGACATTTACTGCCCATGACATCGTTTTTGGCATTACTTCGTAAGATGGACCCCCATGAATGTGAATATGCAGCGGCGGGGATCAAACCCGTGCACCCATGTACGTGTCTCTCTTCCGGTCGCAATGCGCACGCGAAATTCCGCATTACTTACCGCATTACCCGTCAGGATAGCATCCATAGAACTAAATCGCAACAAATGCCAATTTGGAACAGAAATGTCTAGTAAAAGACACACTGAACTGATACGGTGAATGATTTAGTCAGTGGAACTTTAGCCGGCTTGCCCCCATGTCTGTATTTATATCTACCACCTAGTAACACCAACACTGGTTAATTACAAAAATGCACCATCAACTATCAGGAAAAGCGCCATAGGAGATGTCACTTATTTTGATGACGATAACCCTTCCAAGAGTCCCCATGTAGTAGCCAGCTGCGCTAGAATTCACATTTTATTGAGCAGACGACTACCGCGTGTCGATCTTACATACTAGTTTCGCACGTACCGAACTATATATGGTACGTTTCAATTTGGTTTATTAACTTAATGCATTAATGAACAATCCCTGAATGTATTTCACTCTGAATAAATGTCAAAGAAATCACAATCATGATGGTAACAATGGTGGTCGCGTAAATGAATCCTATGGCAGTGTTAAGTACCAGTTATGGAATCCATAACCGTTCCCGTACCATCACCGTTGTTATCAACTCGGGTTAGGCTTCGAAACTGCTATTTTGCTAAATCTTGCCGAGCTACAGATGGTTGTTACTGGTATATGGAGAAAGTCAAGAGTCCTTTCAAGCGCTTCTGAAGAATGCAGTGATAGGGTATCGTAAAGCAGAATTCCTCACAAGATGCGACAATAGTTACGCCTTCAAATTCACTATAAACGTAAAAGACGATGCTAACTGTCCATCTTATAAAGAAATGAACATGTAAAGATACGATATTTCACGCTCATATGCATCCGCTAAAGAGACGAACAATTATATTATTATTCTTTTTAACGTACTATTTCTTGTATGTTTGGTTATCTCATGTCCAATTATCGACGGGTTTAAAGTAGTCAAGACTAGATTTCGGGCTGGTTTGACACTGCCTTTTGGCGCAAATAGCGTGTCTATGGATAAACAACGCCCGTAACAGCTACTACACAAACTGCATACTAGACTTCAGTAACTCCGAAATTCGGATATGTTCGAAAATGTGTAGTTTTTACCTTTAAAGAGACTAGGAAATTTTTTCTAGTTCAACAGAAGCATGAATACAAAACGGTCGTATTGTCTCCACCATTATAAGTGCACGCAAGATATGGCTTTTAGGAATTGACGTAGGCCTTCTTGCAGACATTCTAATAGAGCATTTAGCGATCTGGCATTGTAGACCACAATCCACCGAGATTTATTTATGACTGGTTGGTTCAAATCGAGTACTGACAGGCAGGCACGTGGTACACTGAATTCGACCACGTTTGAAAGTGCAACTAATGGTTTAGCTGGACGGACGCAGTATTTTGCAATTCACGCACACAATCATGCTAGAGACAATCTGCCATAAGTGATATTTAGGCGAACAGCCAAAAGGTAAATTACTTTTGCGTTTTTACCCTAAGTAGTTGCTCTACGGTTGAGTGGCCACATTCGCTTCCTCAATAAAATTCGAATATGCTAAAGGTACTGTCTGGGATGCACCTTAGTACGAACATTCGATGGAAAAGTACCGATTTGCATTATCGCTGGCCAGTAATCGTGGCCTGACTGTGACGACTATTGGAGCGTTTAGGTGAAAAGCGTTCCAAGCGACACACACATCTTTAACAAGTTGGAATCTTTATCGCCGTCTGTGTTTTGCTAGGTATAATTAGTAATATTACAACAACATCAGCTGCAATGCATGCATCATTGCGTAAACGGATGACCAATCTATTCTGTGTTAGACACAGGGCTGTTTCGCAATCTGTAATACTTCAAAATACAGTTCATTTTTAATTCATTGTTTAGTGCAAGTCTCAACCACCCGTTTTTAAAAAAGAATTGAAAACAAGGGTGTGGAATGTAACTTTCCACAATACGTGGGGCACTATCCATTATGATGCGTATATATTTAATACACATTATTCTAAGGCACACAAGATTCCATAAGGATATCCAGATTGAGAATTTAGGCTTCGCTAGAATTTTTTAATTTAGCCAGAATACTAGGCATCACACTAACTTACACTTACTCACTTAATTCTAACTCACAAAGGCCTATACAATTAGTTTCTTAGATTAAATTTATGACACTGCTACTCCTTCAGCGGTGCCATATGTACTTTTAACAGTAGCATCCATAAATGCTACCCTGTTGATCAGTGGTCGTTGTAAGTTATATGCCGTGCATTATTTGAGACGCACATATATATAGATAACTCTACCGAATTTCCGTCGAGACACAATGCGGATTCGAAATGCTAAAATAAAATTTGGAAGTGCTTTATCAAAATTAATTTTTGCTGCCTTGTGGCCACAAGTGTATATTGACTTTTAGCTGGGGAAACCATATACTAATACCGAAACGGCACCTGTAGAAAAAGTGGGCAGACGAAAAACATGACGAATAGATGGTAAGCTCGAGAGACACATAAGGGTACATGCCTCTGTTGTTGCGTACTTTTATGATCAAATAAAGCAAGCAAATCATACTGTTGTCAATGAGGCCCAACCATTTCAGCTATTTCATAGCTTGGCCTGTCATTAGTTGTTACTGCATATGTCTTTGTTACCGGGCCTTTTACACTGCATCAATATAGCACGCCTTGCAGCAACACACACTTTACACAAATGACTGCACTGATTGTGATCTACCCGCCATCCACCCTTGAAGCTGAAAGAGATCCAGAGCTAATACAAAAGCTAAAATTTGCATGTTGCGGATGTTATCACAACCGCGTTTTGCGAATGCATAACTTATCCCGTACCATAGTGCGTCCATACAAATGCTCCCACCTATGTGCACTTCTGACATTTCATAATCTCGCAGTGAGTGACTGTTGTGAATGCTGTTTGTAAAGCCTGCCCGCCTATCTGTCACATTTTACCTTACAGCTCGTTTGCCAGGGGCTATCGATGTAATACGTAGGACAAAGCACTTTGCCATTCGGTACCGAGAGCATTCCAGAAACACAGTATCTTGTGACGCGGTTGTAGGGCTACCAAGTAAGCCAAAATACAACTGTTTATCACACGATTTTAAGCTAGGATTACTTATTTTGGCGCGTCTTTGATCAATTTCAAGCTATGGATAGCGAATGGCGTACCAATCTAGGTCATCAAAATATCATAATTGCTGTAGATGTATTAACATAACGCTTACTAAAGCACATTAAAACTTTTGGAACATTTCGAATTGTCTGCCAATTGAAGCACTGTTCTTTGCATTGTAACACATCATTACATCGGCTATTTGTTGAAATCAAGTGTGATTTCTCGAAATTCTTATCACTAAACGGTATCAGTCGGGTACGAGGCTCGTATAAATGAGATGAACTTCGTGCCAGCCACAGACTCGAGGCAACAGCGCCCACAATTAAAGCCTCTATGTCCGTATAGCAAATAATTGCACCACAGAAAAAGAAACGATATCCATGCTTTCGCTATAGTCATATGACAGGTCAAACGCACATCGTAATTTCAGAACTTGGTACCAGCTCCAGCAACACTTAATGAAAGCTTTTACAGATTCTGAGATATCGTACTGTTAACGCGATGCTCCCTCGCACGCACCAAAACGCGATGCTCCCTCGCACGCACCAAAACGCGATGCTCCCTCGCACATACCAAAAGAAAATGCTCCCTCGCACGCACCAAAACGCGATGCTCCCTAGCACATATTAAAGTGGTCTGACAATGGATAATGCGAAATCTATTCATTATTTGAGACACATCGGCTGCTCAACTAGTCGAATGGCGATACTCAAGCATATTGTATGATTCGTGCGGTGACTGGTACCGGTAAAAATATGAAACATATGCCCCGTAGAAAACTAGCAGCATAATTTAACGGATGAACAAATTATCTGGTGCTTAACAAAAAATACCTAACTTATGCCGCCTAAAGTCAATATACAAGACTTCACATTGTAAGAGGTTAGAGCTTCCCTTCTGCGCCCATGCCTTGATCCACTCAGGCTTTACTGCAACGGAGACCAAACTTGCTTAGACTTGTGGCGGAGCTTAATTCCCAAAAACCTCATTTTACCTCTTTACTACTTATATGAAAGGACACTTTCTGGAGAACATTTCTGACATCTCATAAGTAACGCTAACAACGTACAACTAATGCGCTTATTCGTGTATTGAGCGTTCGTGACTCATACAGTGACAAAAAATGTTGCAACTAGTCTTATTGTTTTATAATAGGAAACGTCGCTTAGAACGAACTTATGCAGGCAATATACGTAAAGAGGTAACCGTACCGCTCGACCGAAACTATTCTGTTTGCCGGCTGTTTAGAATTTACCTACCAACATACACTCAGTATCTTATTTATATTTAGAAGAATTTTCATTCAAAACATACCGTAAGAACCGCTAAAAAAACCTTTAAAAAAATGATAATTATTAAGTAAATAACGTCTCACGACAATATTCTCTTCGGGAGGGATTATTACAAACTACAGAACCTACAACTAAAGATTTCATCATTTTCATATTCCTCAGTACAAAATTTACAAATGGGACAAAATTGGCGTCACTAGGCGTAAAAAAATAAAAACGAAGATACTTTTTATGGTATTCTAGTTGAATGCTTACTGCCACTCCTAATCCACTTAGCTCACTAGTGAGCACCCGGAAAATCAGTATAGTGAACAAAAAGCGGCTATTCGACATCGTTGATAGTGCGTGTCAGCTTATAGGAAGGAACGTTCGTGCCTCTTTAGCCGTCCCTGGCACGTAATTTTTTTAGCCCGGCGGTTGGTTCCATAAATTGTCACCGTGCCTCGGGTTTGTAATAAATGTTGGGAGTATGTCAATGCTTGCGAATAGACATAAGTAGCCTGTCGCATTGGGTGACTGATACGGGCCTTTCATACACTTTTTTAGGGTATTCGCCTTTCTTGTTATTTTTTTATATATGACCATACAGAACTCGATCCAAATGAGCAACTTACGGCAACCGGCAATTAAAAGCTATATGGCCGAAATTCCGCTAGGCTTCAATATATTTTTAGGGCTGACCATCAGTCGGAAATTAATGAACTATAGCGCTTTTTGCACTTTTTGCGTTTTGCGTTTTGCACAAGACGGAATCTATAACGTAAATGTGCAACGGCGGGCAGCGAATCAGTGCACCTACATGTCTCCACCGGTCGCAAGGTGCACGAGAATGCACCAAGCCATCAAACTAAACAGGCTTCAATTAAGCAGAACAGTGATTGACTAACATAATTCACCACTAGTGTTGGTATGCCATTAAAGTGAACGATTACTTGAATCATGGTAATCTTTTGAATTTATGAGATACAAATCAAATGAAAACCTATCCTATATCTTTGGCCAGATGACGATATACAAACACGTTACCAAAACGACAGCAATATGAACACAACATTCTAATTAACCGAAGTTGATGTTAAAGCATAACACGGAGAGGTCAGACTAGTTTCTACAGTACAGTGGTAGGGAATCATGAGTACATATTAGTAAAATGTGCAAGTAATGAATCTAGCAGGAGAAAGATCATACCGTGTGCGAGCAATATGAGGATGATGTGACGTCAAACAACAAAAACTGTCTGCTGTCTGCCGCCCCGCCTCTTACACAGCAGACGCTCAATTCTGTGATGCGTCCGCTGTGTCGCCAAATTTGAACAATAGGTCGAGGACTTTCCAAAGTTCACTTAACGTTTAAAGTTTACGTCTTCGCTTCTGCATCGCATCGTGAGGCGGGCCTCATAATAAATTTGCACGGTAATGAACCTAGGGCAAGGCTAGTCAAACATTTGCTAGTTCCAGTCTAAATCATTGCTAAATCCAGTGACTTGACGTCGATCTAGCCTCTGCAAGGTTGTCACTTAAAACATTTTAGCCGTAGAGAATGTAAAAAATTTGTTTTTCACGCACACTGTGCACAATGTGCAATACTACAATGTGCCTTATGGGCGTTAACTGTTGTGTTTAAGGCATCCTCCACATATTCGTTTATTGTGCGCTGGCATGGACGGTAACCCAACTGTTGATAGATGTACAGATAAAAATACTTAAATTTTGAGCCTCGATTTACTATCACAAAATAGTTACAGGGCACAGACTTGCACGAGCCATCGAACGAAATGTATTAGCACATGTTTTTGTATTAGAAATGGAACCTGAGCATGTTATGTTATACAAGAACATGGATAAACGACAAATCTAATTTCATTCAAGGATGCGTATTTCATTTACCAGGCGATGGGGAATGGCTGAGGTCTGAAGCGGTCGACTCGTCCAACAGAGCCTGCAAAAAGAGGCGTTATCGGTACCTTTCACGCACCCTTTTGAAAACATTACCTACACATAAATGCTAACATAATCATAAATGAATGTTTTCTTTTCTGAGTTCACTTTATCTTATCCACAGTTTTCACTATTCCCTCCCAAACGAATCGCTTTAAATATTTCTGAGCTCATACGTTTGCTTTGACATTTTCAGGCCATCAAATTTACAGTGCTTTGTTGCGTACCCGTAATACTTTAAAGGATGTTAATATTTAAGATACACAAAGGAGAACTTACGTCATTTCCGGCCACTTTCTGTGGTGCAGGTACAGTGCCGGACGTGCTTGAACAAAAAATCTTTGCAAACATTGTCCGATTTAACCTTGTTAATAAGCCGGGTTTAGCTCCAAAAAACGAAGCGTATTGATCACATTTGTTGGAACGTACAGTGCACTTATATGACAGTTTTAATGTGCCGGCGTCATGACGCCACGAAACCTGCAGACACTGGGCCCTCTAGAAGAACAGAAAAAACGACTATGTAAAAAAATAAACGTCGACCCAACAAACTCTGAATAGCGTAGAGTAGTATCGGAAAATGATAAACCATGAAACCGAATTAGCAGGGACATTCTTGGACTGACGAATCTATCCAATCCTCACTGTTCGATCAACCTTTGACAAACGAGTTCGCTTGAGTAAAACGCGCGATACGGGGATCACTTACACTGGGCTGAATATAACGAATAGAAGCTATTCCAAGCCACTGTGCGCGATACATAGCTGTACATTTAACGCGACGAACTGCAATGACGTTATAACAAAACGACACGAGCTGTCGTCGCAGTAAAAGTAAAATAAAAGTAAGGCGAAGATCTTCAGCGTGTCTTCACCGTCTCGCGACTTCTTACTTTTTCACGCAATGTTTATACAAAAATCGAGGTTTCGAATAACCACGCATTGACGGTGTCAGTGTCAGATTTTAGCGCCACATAAATGAATCACGGTGAGGTGATAATTAACTTTCCCTATATCGCAAATGCCATTCGACACTGGAACTCACTCAAAAACGAGTAACTAGACAGGTGAAGTATATATTGAATGTTACAGAAAATATTGTGATTTAAAAATTTCTTCTCTTTGAACTAGTTGATGTATTGGCGCGCGCTTTTTTGAGAGCGAGACGCATGCGTCTAGGGACATCGAGGGATATCTGGGGATAGTCCATTAATGATCCGGTAAGAAGGTGGCGTAAAATCAATGTGTCGAAACTGTTAAAAATGGTGCCGCCGAATTTCTACATCAAACCGCTGATAAGGATTTTTGAAGATTTAAACAGGCTCTACGTTTATTGGGCTCCGGAAGTCTCAGAACTGCGTTAAACTTCCAAAAGATTTTTTCAGAAAAATAATGCTTACCCTAACCAAGCTTTCTATTCATGACTTCTTCAATAGCGTATTTCAAACTAAGGTACAAACACGTAATCCTAATTCATTTAAGCCCATTAGGCCAGCAGGTCTCTGGCGGAAAGAGGACGTAGAGCGCAGTCGAAGCGCCCGGACATGCTGCTTCAAAATAGAAATGCGTTTATTCGCTGAGGCCTCGTCATTCTAGGGAAACCTGTCTGACTGTCCCTACACCAGGGAGACAACGTCAGCCTGTGCTGTGTCGTGTTGTGTGTTGTGGTGCTGAGCTTAGTGCTCCAACATGGCAGAGACACCTAGCAAAAATGACATTATGGCCGTGTTCAAACGACTACGGGTCATCCCTGCCAACAAAGTAAGTTTTCAGCCGGTGCCAGACTCTTGCTAAGAAAACACAACGTACAAGAAAGGTTTGAAGACACCTATCGCCGATTCATTTACCCTGAAACCCTACCGATTTCATCTATAGTCACCGAACACAGCTGTTCGAATTTATTCTTTCGTCACAGACTTCGACTCGATAACACTGGCGTCCTTACCACTGTGGGCTGTGTAGTCAATCTAGAAGTGTCGGTTATTGTCACCGCTGTAGGCCACAACCATTACATTGACGGTTTTCTATCAGCTCACAGTTACGGCTATTGGACGCATAAAGCAAACCAACCCACATACATAACGCGCATGTATCTGCTTAGAGATCTGTAAGCATGGCGAGCTGTTGCCATCCGGTACTGCCGAGGTGCTCGGCAGAAAAAGTGACCCGCCAGGGCCGCTCCAAACGGCAAATGACACTCGAATCTTATATTGACGCTTTCAACGGAAAAAATTCAAACTAAGCGTGAGCAAAGCTTGTGTGGCATTTAATACTCCATCAAGAGTGATGAACTGAGACACAGCATCAGAAGTAAACTGTTAAACCGTCTGAGACTTTTGACTTTCTTACACTTTTAGGCAAAACACCTGATGAACAACTGACAGACATTATCATCATCATTTGTTATCATCGCGGGGTTGGTCGCGAAACTGAGCGGGACCGCCCGAGGCGAAACAGGTTTTATCTTTTCGCAGATGTGGGCTTCGCGCAGTCTGTTTATACACGGGGCTTCAATTATTGAGGATTTCCGCAAAATGCGTTGGTACTCTTTGTTTGCCAATTGATAAGCAGTCAGTCTGTTTAAAAAACCGTTAGGGATGTGGCTCAACTCGGACTGGCATCTACGTGATGTTGTGCATCACTACTGTATTACATTGATTGGCACATCACATTTGTGGTGGAATGAACTAATGGATAATCTTCTTAGTGCTGTCATACTATTAACTTTGGTGATCTCAGTGACGCACAAAGAACTTCTCAAAGAATAGACTAATAAAAATTTGGAAAACGATTTACGTTTCACCTAGCACAAATAGTGGGCTAATAATAGCTCCCGATAATTTCTTGGCCTGTAAAATATTGCTTATAAGTTCTTCGTATGAGTTTGTTGAATACATTTGAGCAGATAACATTTCAAGCAACACAAACGGCTCAACATTTAGACTAGGTAATGGTGTTGCTGAACGCGTGTATACTCTACCTTTAATGATTTGCTGTAATCTTATAGGGATAACTTCCTAACTTTGTGCATCTATCAAAAAGCATACATCTCATTTGTACTAGTGGCTATGGTGTGAAATTTAAATGGTCCTCAGACAGTTTCTATGGCCAGAAGGAAATAGAGTAGGGCGCGGATGCGGATTACTAGAAGGAAGCGGCCAGCCGGACAAAGTTCCTCAAAAATAAATTTCAAATAACGAATCGAAATGTTTCGTTTTAACACCATGCTTGCGTTCTGCGTTTCTGAACAAAGAGATTTTTAAGCTTAGAGTCGTTCAGCTCCAAAAAGCTAATATAGGCCTATACCAGATACTAATAAAAAACAAACTGTATTTTCCTTAGCAATGCTTCGACTGCGGTGCTAAAAATCCAACCTGGAGCTCCGTGACCTACGGAGTTTTCATCTGTATAGACTGCTCAGCACTCCATCGGGGTCTTGGAACCCACATCAGTTTTGTACGATCTACCACTCTAGACACCACCTATACATGGGTAAGTTCCTGGGCGTTGACGAATCAGAAAACCGTTTGCTTATTTATCGTAAACGATAAGTTTAGCTTTTCTGCTAAGGCTGAAGTCTTCTAGTGCCTGTACCTTTACCAGCTCAATATAATACGACGGAAATTAAGCTAGCTACTTTCTAAAATGTGTGTGGGTCTCTATCTTTGACAACAATTTCAGATCCAACTGCGGTCGATGCAATTAGGCGGAAACGCAAACGCGACGACCTTCTTCGCATCACATGGCGTGACCGGGCAACAACTCGACACAAAGCTTAAGTATAACTCCAGAGTCGCCTCAGTGTATCGGGAGAAGCTGCGCTCCATGGTAAAGAATATGCTTACATGTTTCTTTCTCTTTTGCAAGTAGTTATGATGGTTGATGTTGCTGTGGTCAAGTCGTGAGAACTCACACTACAGCTAACAACTTGACACAAAGATGCTTCAGGCGTGTACTCGCTGCATCTGCATTTATATTACATCTGTGTTCTATGACCTTATATATATATATATATATATATATATATATA
>MNPL01003828.1:0-17627 GCA_002081605.1 Tropilaelaps mercedesae | reverse complement strand
ATATATATATATATATATATATCCCACAGAATTTAGGTCGGTATTTAAATTGAAGCCCTTGGTCTTGCGCCTATTGTGTGTAACATCGCGGATCATGTTCATAGCCGATTTGGTTTGCTTGTTTGTGTTATGTTTGCGTTATCTTGTATACTACTGTACTTCATGTAATTCGCATAGGCGCGTGTCGCACAGACACGCATGCCATTTGAAAAACTAACATTATATATGTACGTCTATTCGTGATGTACACAAAAATCACCCTCCATAGTATTGACTCACGGCCCAAACTAAAGTGTTTGGCAGCAACGCTTAAAAGTTGTCCTCCTATAGATACGTCGACCACTTCATTAAACGGTTGTTTGCAAGATGCACAATCTTTGACACAAAAATTTTTAATTTTGCCCAGTTCAGACATAGAGTCGGGCAAGAACTTTGATTGCGCAAGCAAGCTCTTTGAAATCTTTGGCAGATCTCGCAGAGCACAGGAAGGTATCTAACTGTGCAGGCGTTACGGTAACTGAGCCTCCCACACCGACTACCGGCAATGAGCGTGCCGCTGCCTCCAACCATTGTAGGTACATCGTTCTGTAAAAAGAAAAACAGGATACACGCATGAAAGCAAAAAAACAAACTTGTTGCAACAGCCTGTGGTAAGCTATAACACTTTAAGAAAAGAACAACATTCTTTTAAGTAGCTTTAAAAAATTATAGTTATTTTTAAGAACTGACCTGTCCACTAGTTTGCTAATGTCATAAAGAATCTCCGCGATGTCATGACTGAGATATCGGGGAAGTTTTAACACCGCCGCTTCTATAAAACCATACACAAATTGCGCACCCATCTGAAATATTACAATGTAACAAAACATACCGTTCAAAGTTTCGAAATCACCAGTGCACGTATATATGATTCAAAACAAATGTATTTGGATATCTCCACATGACTGACCGTCAAAAGAAGACTAACCTTTTGTATTGAAAGTTATACGTATTATATTAAAACGGCTCCGGGGTGTGTTAATTAGGTTTTTATGCAAAAAATGATAAACAACTTATAGACTATGTAGCAACTGCAGCTATTTGTTGAAAAACTAATACGGTCGTGAAAATTTTGTATGAAACGACTATAACAAATACTTAAAAGTTTAGATGAAATTTATTAATGAACGCACCTATTTTCTCACTTATTATTAAAGATCGTACACTAAACAATTTTGTTTTGCATATCTAGAGATAACGATTTATCCATCGGGTAACCGCTTTTTATAACGAAACATGACTGACATGACATATGGTAAAATATAGTTTTCGAGAGGTATTGTTTTTACCTCAGTAAAAATGTTGACGATGTCAGCTCGAAGAGCAGGATCAGTCTTGTCGTCATCTCCGGTACACGATAACAACTCATTTAAGAACCTATTCAAGTAGACAAAAAATATTTTAACGATGAGTAGTATAACTTCTTATATTATTTTTGAATTGACAAATTATCTTTTTAATCATATTGGATAGTCTAATTTAAAATAAAAATTATGAAAACATTGCTCTAATTCACCTCAAAACGGCTGCATGGGCATCGCTGCGCTGGTAGGATAAGCAAGCCAAGGAACACTCGAGAACACCGCGAAAACAAGTAGATGAAATTAAGGCACGCGGTGCGCGCTGCACACAGCGCGTGCATAACCTACACAGGGTACAATGAAATAACAGCAAACAAGCCACCCGCAGTGAGCAAAAATCAACGAATGAACACACTGTGCAGCAATTACAAGTAAGACATGAACGTTGTGAGAAAAGTACAATAATTTCCAAATTCTAATAAACCGGCCACTCTAGTAATTAGCAGTAGACCACTTAGGCAATCCTAGATCACAACTACATCTGCATCCACTATAAACAGAACGGAGGAATTTCTTTTATCTACGAACAATTTTTGGCACTTTTCGGTGTTAAATGCGTGTTTGAATTTGTTCCAGTGCGCTAAGATAGAGTTGGAATTCCCAGGCGAAATTGTACCTGCACTTCCAGTCCACGGCAGCCATGGTTACAAATGTATTATTTAGAAATAAAGTTTTTTTTTTTTAATTATCGATAGAATCTTTTCTCGTACTCTGCAAACATCATAACTCCAGCTTCAGAGGGGCAAATTGAGGGCTTACATTAAATATAAGAACCGTTATTATTATTATTATTATTATTATTATTATTATTATTATTATTATTATTATTATTAGAAGAATTATTAGGTTAATTAGTCCAATAGGTCAAAGTTTTCCTTAGATATTCATATGTACCGAAACAAATCTTCAATTGTGTCTGGATTTTGCTCAAGAGCTTCTGGCGAGTTAAGCGTCTGGAACGTGGTAGCCGCAAGTGTGTTTACTAAGGAAATCAGTCCCGGAATGCAATTTGGCATTCGACCAAACTCGTCCACCTAAGACAAAGTATTTCATATGAACAGCAAATTACGTTAGAAAAGAAGTACTCTAAAGCTTGAATAAGAACAAGTAGATAGTAATAAAGCTGAAACATATACGTCTAGATCATAATTCGCTTCAGGTATCATACGGTACAGTTGAGTTACGCGAATAGAACAAGATCGTTTGCTTTGATTGTAGTTTGGTAGATTTTCGATTAGGGACTGTTTACCGTCAGTTGTCTTGGACAAAATGAAAAAAGATATTTTATTAAAGAATATCAAACAACTTACGAGAATACTGGCTAAGTAGAGGAAGCACGAATGGGGGTGAATGTTATAGGTAGAGACAAGCCGATTCACTAACGGCTCGACGAGGGGCGATGCGGCTGTCGACAAAAAACGCACCATATACCTGCACAAACATGAAATTTGAAGTACAGAAATAATGTAGAACCTGAGGCGGAATACAGAATTCAACATGAAATATTGGAGCCATTGTGAAATTAATGTGATTTGTAATTTAAATTACTACAGAACGGGTTTTGTTGGTTTGGTATGTGGCGAGTATCATATAATCATCATATTAAAACTATAACAACTAACGCACCATTGCACGGGAAATTTTCCGTGATTTTTTTAATACGCAGTTTACCTAGGCCATAAAAAAAGCAGTTCTGAAAAGTAGGGCTGAAGCTTATTGCTTAGGTAGTAAAACTCCCCCTAATGGATTAAATTGTTTTTGTATATTGATTGATTTGAGTAATACATTGTGAGCACCGCAATAGTAAATACAAGTGCAGAATCTCTATATAGACTGTTAATCAGCTAGTTCAAAACCCGGTTCTGATGTGATCACGTACCGTATGGTCCTGCTCACACGTTCAACAATACGTGTGTCTGCTGTCCATCGCTGCAGAATTCCATCTAACGAACTCCACGCCCTCTGCGCCAATGTTAGCATATCGTCGAGGGTTAAAACTAAACCTTTAGCGTTTTCACCTATAGAAATATAGCCCGAAATACACGTGTAAGTCATATGAGAGCGAAAACATAACTATCTTCACTGGATTTATATATAGATACACACTTCAAACAAGTAAAATTGTTTTTCTTGTGTTTAGACTAGCAGTGCTAATAAATGCAAAAGGTGTTTCGGCGGATCCAAACTTCAGTAACAGTAATTAAGTTTTTTGAGCTGAATAATAAGTGGGTTATAACTACAGTTATTACCAATCGTAGCGACGACCCCCGTCGAGTTATTTTGTCGTCCTTCTGTTAAATGGTCATTGCTGCTGGACGATTTTGGACGAAATTCGCAGAGCTCTTTGAACAGGATGGCTACTCTATCCGCCCAGAGGACAGGATCGGAGAGATGATTACGGCCTAAAATCTGTGATGGCAATATCATCCATAAGCAAAGCCTATAGTCGATACTATATACATCCTGCTGTCGTATCCTCAAACGATATATGTATATATATATATATATATATGTATATATATATATAGTTTCATATCAGCAATATCTGAAGATTCAGAATAATTCTAAAGCCAGTTAGAGACGTATCTGTAATACCACCATCGTAAGCGATCAAAACAGTCTTCGAATTACCTGATGGTTTGGGTTACTTAGCATATCGTCGATGGGTTTCAATTGAACCTCGAGCAATGACAAAAGTCTACTTCGATCTCCGCTTTCAGCAAGAACGTGCGTAGCACCCTGCAGAAGACCCGAAATTGCTTCCATTGACAACATCCCGGACGGGCCTAATTGCTGTTGAATTGAAATGACCAAATCGCCGAGGTTAGACGCATGGGGTCTCAGCTGCTCACGACAAAAGGTGCACACCTGTAAAGTTTGTACAGGACACACAATTAGAGTCATGTATTTAATTTCATTTTCAAGAACATTAAAAAAATCAAAAGTTGTGTATTATCAGTGCATGTTTTAGTGGCAAGCAGCCTTCGACTTAATCGAAGAATACCTTGGCCGCCTTATATTGCAGAGGTAGAAAGAAACAGATATTGTGTATGAACGGAATCATCCTCACATTTCAAGGATTTCAAGAATAGTTATTAACTACACAATGGCTATACAGTGGTTAACACCGAATTAACCAAATGGTACAGTAAGACGAAGAAAGAAACGTATTACGGAAAGTGTGTTTTTGAACTTTAGTACAATGGGGATATGAATAATCTCAAAGAAATCAACTTGGATATGAAAAAACTGTAGAATGGAATTAGACAATTAGTAGAGACGAACGTCATACAAGCAATTACTAGTAAACAATGTTTGACCATCATAAAGGTGCGTTTTCAAATAGTTTTCGAAGTATGTAGAAACAAACTCACTGCGAGTATATAAAATCGTGAACTTATTTTTGATACAAAAGAGAATGTCGTGTGTTAGATATGATTCATACGAGTTTCAAAGTTCGAATTCATGAAAAATGCATAACGTGCTGTAACAAAAAAATTAAGGGGTTTGTACTAATGGAGACTTCATTACTACGCACATAACTTGAAATTTGGAGACTTTTCTCAGGCTAAATGCCATGATTTCATCTGAAGTACAGAGATATTAGATCCTGTGGAATCCAAATAAGTTTGGAGCAAGCTCACCATACTTCATATAGGAAAGTACAACGTGAACTGCGGATTATACTTCAATTCTGCAGCATACACAGCCATGTAAAAGCACACAGTCAAGTCTGAATTCGATACAATTTGCAAGCATCAAGGATTCCGCACGAAATGCATTAAGCGTTCGCATTCAGGTATCCATCCATATTCGCACCTGCTGAAGAGTATAGGCTCCAGCTGAGGCGACCGGCGTGTTCAAAGAATGTACGACAAGAGTCAATACGCCTTCGAGATACCGCGGATGTCGTGAAAGCCACTCAGCGAGCTTGCCCAGCAAACTGAAAGTCACCGTTACAGAATGGTAAAAGATTTTCTTCAGTTACATACTCCTTTCTCCTCAAGGTGTCAAGCTCCTTTGTTTTCATAGTAATCTGGGCCAAGAAGTTATCAGATGAGATAATACGACCGTTTCATAGAGGAAAATGTCCGACTAGGTTTCAAAATAATAGTGATCTTTTGGATTCAGCTAGGCCTTTGGGTTAAGGATGCACAACTGAACCGTGAAACGGCAGATTGAGCACTTGCGCTATACTACCGTATTCCAGTGTATCGCACAGCAACATGACAGTTGTCTGGTAACGCTAAGACTGCTTCAACAACCGGCGGAATAAGCTCGTGTTCCTCCGGGATAAGATTTGGTCCCAACGCTGTCATTGTGAACAGGGTCGCTTCAATAACGTTCCATGGAGGCCCCTTAAAAAATGAACGACAAAGGTTGAGCAAATGCGGAGTCTCACTTCAGTATCTTGATAGCGGATAGCATCTAAAACCTAGTAGACTAACAACTATACAATGAAGACTCAGGCTAATACCGAATTATGCAGAGCGATGTTTATAAACGGTACCTTTGAGATGAAAAATTTTCTAGTACCTGTGCGCTCATCTGTGAAAGACGTTCCGTTAGCATCCGGAAGGCATCTTTGCTACTCACAATGAAAGCCACTTCAACCACCATATCGTTGCACCTGCATCACACATTGGCAGAGTATTTTTAAAATCCTTTGTTATACTATAAGGGACCTTGTGAAGTTGTATAGTACAAAGGGAATATCGTTCATATAATGTCAGGATTATGTACGTCACAACTTTTTATTCAATTTTCTGTAAGTGACCCAGACTTCCTAATAATGATATAAAACTTTATTTTTAAAATCAATAAAAACACTGTGGTAGATATTAGCAATCCACTTATTTATTTCGAAAAGCTTGAGCATTCAATATTAGACTGAAATAAACTAGTCTTCGTTAAATCTGTTAAATATTCTTTATAGTAAAAATATATTTGTTCCATAAAACATGTGTCAAACAGATGTTTTAGTACATTTTTTTTTATGAAATTAAATATTCCTGTAACTGACAATGTTTAAGGAAAGTTTCACTGAATATCACGCACTTGTTAATTTTTTCACAATTGAAGTGGGGCAATCTTTTTGAAGATATTAAAATATTTTTCGCCACAAACTAGCTAAACCGGCAAAAGTGACGACATGTTCTACCAGGACGTCGTCCGTTACTATACAGAGCCGTACGAAAACGGCTAACTGGTTATTCTTCACCATTGCTCTGGTCTGGCATTCATTCGATTGCTCTAATTTAATTCTGCAAAAATGCAACAAGTGCAAGTTGTATACAAAACTTTCGGCAAACTTTCGTAGTTATGGATGGAATAACTAGAAAATATAAACTATTTTACATATTTGTTTTAATGCAATTTAAGTTCCTTGGCAAGCCTTAATTTTGAGAAATTTTAACAAAATCACTTTGATTTATTTAAATGTTATTGTAAGACTGATAGCTTGAGTTTTACAATTAAATAGACAAATTGGAATGCTTTGTTAGAATTTTAAAACTAAAAATTGTCAAAAAAGCGAGCTAACTTGTACATGTTTGTTCTAGTACTATTCACATTTTTTTGACAACTACTTATTTTAAAAATTCTAGCAAAAGCGTTTAAATATGTTTATATTTTATTAAAAAGCTAATTTAGTTTTACAATAAACAATTCCAAAAAAATGTGTTTTTTACTTTCGAAAAAGCGCTCATCCATTGAGACAAGGTTAATTGGAACTAGCCTTTAGTACCGAAATACTGCTTCATTGTCATTGTATATTTCGTTATTGAACTATATCTATCGAGTAAACATAATGACTCAAGGCAAATATAGGAGAGAGTCGATGTAAGGGACTGAGAAATTTTAGGTCGCTTACATAAAATTACTACTCACCTGTCCCTAAAGGAGGCAAAATCGTCATCCTTATCCGGAAGACCCTCCCGGTCTGAATCGAATTGACAATGCTGGCAGAGTGCTGTGATTAACCTCATAATGTAAGGCTTATAAACGCCTTGCATATCGGCACTGTCCATTTTATAAAGCGCCTCCGAAAACTTATACCAGAAATCGAACGTTAGTTCCGCCACCTGTAGTAAAATACAACACAAGTCATTATTACAATAAGCATCTCTAACTTAATTTTCTTAACTCTAAATGTGGAACTTGGTGTGTCATTATATAGCCCGTGTGCGTAACCTACTCGAGGTTCTAAACAGTTCATATAACCTCTTCGGATGGTTCCCAAGGCATAGTTTAACCTCGTTAGTAAACAAAACATTCTGCCGGATTCAGACTATAAATGCGATTAAATGTGTTATTTTGAAGCTGTAGAAGTTTCATAAAATTTCAACCTGTTTTTGCTCCATAATTTAAGCCGATCGGAATTTTCAATATTATCGTCATTCAATTTATGACCAAAGGCTTTTTGCTTGAAAATACAACCTATGTGCAACAGTCTATCGAGACCTCTTAATATCTTCAACTAATAACAACGCACCGATACATATAGAGAAATGTAATGCTAAGGCCTTGTCTTCGACGTGTAAGTCACCCTTGTTATCACAGTCCTATAATTATCATTATCGCACGCTTAACGCAGAAATCCAGTAACCACATTAAATTGCGGAATGACTTGCTGTAATACGTACTTCATAATCATAGTGCTGCATGCAATGAAGAACCAATTCTATAGTTCGAAAGTCTCCAAGTCCTTGTCCGGGCGTAGTGATGAAGTCATACACTAGCGAGTTTGCCATGTCAGTGAAGAGATGAACAATATTAATCAAACGTGCTAAGTCTTCTTCGCTGAGCAGTCGTGAGTAGGTATCATATAGCTGAAAGACCCTATTAAACCATTAATCATAATAGTTAACACATCTGGCAAATCTGCAAGCTTAGCGATTAAGGATGCATTACTCCTTTATGTTTATGGCGCTAGCCGCGAAAAGGTACAACACTTTGTAAAATCTCCAGAGGTTTAATCTGGCTTCTTTTGGCAATTCAGCGGGCATAAACAATGTTCGGTGGATTACGTCCACTTCCGGCACTATTGCAATTAACTTCATGAAGATCTGAGATACATCTCAAGAGGTTCAAAGTATCGTGCTATTTATAGAATGGACCCTGCCGATAGTACATTGGTGCATTGCCCCAATTTCAGAATATGGAACCTTTGATAATAAAACTACGAAGCCATCTCAACAAGTCATTCACCAAGCAGTATACCACAGAAAATAACATTTCAGGTTGATATTCTTAACTTTCTGCTACTCAGGATCTCTTTTGGAAAGTTAATAAATAACGCCGCGTCTAATTTTAGAGTTATAATTTTATGTTTAACGAATTTAGTTTGCTAGTAAGCTAAACACAACTTAATTGCAAGTTAAAGGCAATTGTTACCTATTATTGCATAACATGGCAAGCTCTGGGTGTCCTCTAGATTCTTCAGCAAGATAGATAGCTTTGCTGAGTGCCTGGGAAACCGCGTCATGAAGCGTCTCACTTGTCTGAGGATCCGCCAAGAGGTCAAAACCTCGGGGTATAAGGTCGTTCAATAAGACTTGATCATTCACGGGTAATGCTTCTGCGGCCAACCACGATCCTAACGCTCGAAATACCTTTTTTGAAAATACGTTAAAATAAGCACGGCTAAATGTTGCTAGCTATGACCAATCTTTTCTCTAGTTTACAAGTCTCAAGTGCGCATTTCCAATCTCCAGTGTGTAAATAGGGTAAACACATTGCATATTCAAATGGTGAACCTACTTTTGTTTGTTCATGTTACACTCGGATGCATTTAAATAAAAAACGAGGGAAGCCGATCTATATACTAAATCGAAATGGTGAAGGCATCATGTTTCAGAGTTCTAATATCAAATAATAACCCTAACCCTTAACTTTTGATACAGTCTCATATTTATGCAAGTATCTGTTGGTGGAGTATAGGCACATTTATAGCGTGTCACCTGGCAGTGTGCCCGATCGTCCGTGGTCGCTTGAAGAACTGCAGTCATGGCCTCTATAACTCGATGTGCCGATAAACGTAAGTTTTGCTTTACCTTTAAAGTATTTAATACGAGGAAAACACTTGAAACTGTAGAATCGATTTGCGTATCAGGTTATAATTTACGGTATGCGACAGATTTGGCCATGTATCGCGAAAACCGAGATGAATATCTCGGTTTTCTTAATCTAAGCGGGTGCTCCATTAATTCTCCAATACAACAACTAACGTTTTCCCTATCATCTTGTTTTGAGAACGCCTTATGAACACATTGAGACGATGTAAAATTAATTGATGTCTCTCATTCACAGTCATATCATATTTTACCTAGAAGTGCTAGCAAGTACTGCGCTACATGCAAATGCTCTAAATACACGAATGTGCCGAAGTTCCCACCTCGTCTCGTCTGTTTTGGCCTAGTTTGAGTTTTGTGTTTTTCATGACTTCCTGAGGGAATACTGTTAGAATCTCGAACAAAATTACTTGGGTTATCGGATCGGTCGAACTTAACGGCGCCAGTCTGGAAAGCAAAATTACCGTATAAAAATTAATTACAAAAACTTTTCACGCGGCTTTCAAATAACGAGAAAGAGAAAATTGCGGACCGGATACTTAGGCTGCCGCTTAAGAACAGTATCAAGGGCTTTGTTGGCTGCATATATGGGAACAGGCAATAACGGAATGAGGGCAGCAAGCTGACCGTAGCAGTTCTGTTGGAAGAGGATCAGTTGGAAAAAGAAAGGCTTAGACGCCTTGAACGGAGAATGAACCAGGATGGGTAGCTAATGCACCTGAAGTCCTTTGAAGACCCATTTGAAAGCCCTGGTTGGAAGTAATATTAGGTCAGTTTCAAACTATGGGTCAATTGCTATAATTAAAAATTTTAGTAAGTGGAGGTCTCACATTATCGTGGCAGATACTTTGGTCGTGATGTCCAGTGACCATGATGAATTTCGTTTTCAACCTCAAAAGTCTATGATGGAAGAACCTACCTGTTGAAGATATCATCAAGAGGGTTCTTCCACTGTGGCATAACGAGTGCTAAGTCCGAAATAGCAAGAGCTAGCTGAGTAATCACGTTGAAAGGCCACTTTTTTGACAAGTGGTTTAACAGGGAATCGCGTAGTGATTCGTAGGAGCTGGCCGGTAACTCGTTAAAGTTGTACTGGATCTGTGAATTTGCCAATGAAATATAAAATTTAAATATAATGTAGTGAAGGAATACGTACTTGTACTGTATATTACTGAAGTATTCACGCTTCATAGAAAAATGTATAAACGGGCCACTAAGAGCTGCTTGTCGATAAAGCGTGTCGTTATCTAGCACCTCATCCGGTTTTTTTTACTTGTATTCACATGTCTCAAATATGCTGCCTAAATAGGGCTCAACACTAGTATTTCGACTCACTGTTGTGAACCTTTTGACACAGATGCTGTCTTCATACTTTTATTAAATCTGCGAGGCTCAAATGAAAATGGTCGCCACCAAGTGTCACGGTATCTAGTGACGAAAAATCCGTCAGTTTTTATGCACAAACCCCTTCACAAAGATAATTACGCAAATTACGATAGGAGGCAAGCCCTAGGCTTCCTGTGGCATAGCAAACGTAGTAGAGCGGCATACCGATCATGTGACAACAGCGATGATATGAGCTGAGATTTCACATGGCACAATGCCCTTAGACGTTGCAAAAGCAAACAGCGTAACGTTTACCGTTACTTCACTGAAAAAGGCTGAGCGAAAAAAATAAAATCTGGATATTTGCTGCAGCAACAATTGCCCTCAACAGACAAGACTCCAACCTTTCAAAGGTCGGTTAACCGATGATTTACCTTAATCCGCATTGTTTGGGCAGCAAAGTAGCAGCTCATTGCGTTGGCGCTCCGATGAAGCAACTCATCTGAAATCTGAGAAACGAAAATTTGAAAAACAGCTGTGTTGGACAAAATTGTTTTGGAGGAATGTACTCGACTGTGATTAAGATCATCTATCAATATCACATACTTTTTATCGGTAGCAAGTGGAACAGCAAAGTAAATATCAGTGTCCTGCGAAGTATCAAAATATGCTACGAAATCTACTACGCGCAAATATTGCTTCGCCCCTGTTAGAGCTTTTCAGCCTTTTCTCCTGCTAAAGTTAATAAACGATTCATTTGACGATAGCTTAAATAATGTTTCCCTTCCGTTTGTCTTAAGTATTGAGAATAAGGAATTTGTTTTGCCTAACTATTTCATTTTATTTAGATAGCGTGCCATGGCCAACAGATTTAGTAACTTCTCAAACTCGAAGCATAGTCAAATCTAATTACTATTCTAATGTGCATCGTCAGCTGTGTTTCACGGAACGATTTACAGTCTAACAAGTATCCCATGGCATGTCGCAACCACGACAAAAAGCAGAGCAGGACTTCTCCTACTACAGTGACTGTCTCTCAGAACTTAGAAAGCAAAGGCTGTGCCTGTGTTGGTCACGCTTGCCGCTTGATCTAAAAAGATGATGCAGAGTTTCAACAGTAAGCACCCAAGACGCCATGAAGTACGTTCTCGATTCGCACAACATGATTGTGATCATTTTCTTCATTAAGCAAATGCTCAATATTATACCTCGTTTGCAAAAGGTTTAATCTGGAGTATGCATCAGGTAAAATTTGCGCTCTGGCAAAAGATATTTACCGATAGGGAGTTTACTAGGTTAAAGGAAAGCATTTGGTCTATGTCTAAAGTCCCATAAAAACATCAACAAACCTTCCAAGCATAAACGGACTTCTGTAATTCCTCCAGCCATTTGGCCGCCCGTTCCTGCTGCTGTAGGTCATTTGATTCATTTAATGCTTGGATGGCAGCTAAAGCTACCTCACAGCGCGGCTCGTTCTCCATTGCAGTTAAATTTTGTTGGAAACCACGTTACACTGGTTGTTTATTTCACACTGTTCGAATAGCACCAGCAATGGCAATTGCCCGTTGTTGAACATTCAAATATCTGTAAAGGAGCATACAATGTTAGCACAAAGAGTCACCAAATTATAAGATACCAGTGACATTATATGACCAATAAGGAATTCTATAATCAGATTTTTTATTCTTAACTTCAATAAAAGCTCTCCTAATCTCTAAATCTGTGTAATATCTTGTGTTTACGAAGTTCCAACCTTATGCACAATATAATAATGTTAAAGTGGCATCTGCGTCGATACATATATTTATATATATTCATGTTCTTATGTTACTAGAAACTTTTATGCTTATGAAACACCGAATATTCGATGCAAAATCGAATGCGTACCTTTGACTATTGATTAAACCGAACGTACATGCTGGCCGGATGATCGCAGGTTAAAAGCATGCAGAATTCACTCGGGTGTTAAGCAATGTAGAGTGTAAAGGTTCAGTATTTTCTGGTTGAGCAGATACATTCACTTTAATTACTTATAAAAGTCTGTGTCATCACGGAAGTGTCAGCCTCGGACAACGAATGTGCGAAAAACACCAAGAACGGAGAAATGGTAATTACACGGCCTGGCAAAAACACTTTCCTGTGATAGGTGCGACTCTTGGTGAATCGTCCTGTAAAAGATGGCAAAACCCCAATAAGTCGCGAAGCGCACAATTAGCTTCCTACTTTCTCTTTGTGTAGTCGTTTAGTGAAGATCTCGGGTGCTGATCCTATCTCCGCCACTGCTAGATTAATGATAATGTTTTGATTTTGTTGCCGCCTAGAACAACGACGGGCGTCCGTTAAATAAGGATCCGCACTTTTCCGCTTCCAACAATTCTTTGCCAGAGGGCATTATTCCTACTGTCGATGCAAAAAGCCGTCAAACAACGCGAAAACTCCTCTCTTGTTTAACCACCCGATTCAAAGCGGAATTTCCGTTGAGTTGAGCGGTTGCGGGTTTACAAATTTTACACAGCAGAAAGAATGCTTTATTTTTTGATGTAATAAATATTACGCTATTAAAAAGCAATAGGTTAGAAATGATCGTAATACTACGATGACGTTTTTTATAGATTAAATTTCTACTGTTCTCAGACCGGTACGATGCTTTTATCAAATCGAAATAAGCAACATTCACCTTCCAGTGCTTTAGTTCCTTCTTACTCATGATCAAAAACAGTGCTCAAAATCCTTGCGAAACATTGCAGAGTATTTAATAATAAAATAGATTTCTAAAATGATCGGCCATAGATATAGTGCACAGTTTTCCTTAAGCGACTGGCAAAACTTTTTCTGTCAATATTGCATCAAGTAATTCTATCATAGTGATTACTAATTTGAGCATGCAGCAACTTCTGAAGACCGTAAACAACCTCAGTTACGATATAGACAGTTCCGCAAAACATTAGAGTACGCAAATGTCTAGATTACGGCGAAGGAGTGACGACTTTTTTGCAAAATTAGAGTATAAAGATACCTATGATCTGGCAATAATTCAACTTTAGGTGCAGCTTTAACCATTGGTCTACTGGGCATTAGAAGCACAGCACCATCTATTGTGTATTATTATCCGAAAGAGTCTTGAACTAGGTACACCAACTTACTTATATAGACTGCTCAGATTAGATAAACGACATGTCGAGTTCATCTATCTCTCATTTGCGCAGCAGACCTTACAAACGAAAAAAAAAAGAAACTTCTTTAGAGTTCAACAGAAAATATTTAGTGACAAAAGTATTACTTTCACGTTGCTTCGTAAAGCGGAGCCCATAAATACAAATGTGCAACAGCGGGGATAAAATTCCTGTTTTTGAATCAGGCCGCTGGTCACAGAATTCGTCTGCTAGTACTAATAGTTCAATAATCGTCTGCTAGATCAAAATGGCGAGCAAAGAAAGGGGCGAGCTATTACTACTATTTAGGGGATTCTAAAAGTGTCGCAGTGGTGGGCTATCTGGGTGATCAAGCTGCGACGTTGTCGTCGTTGCCTTACTCAATGCGTGTGTCTATGTCTGCTTTTATGCGTTAGTGTACGTGCGAATCAGTGAGCAGATACGTGTGGTGTATTCAGCGAAGATTTATTGGAAGCAAACGACGCAAAGTATGTGAAACCGGTCAGAGTGATGTTTCTCTACGGGCACATTATGTGCGCTGAGTGGTTAGCTCTTTTACCAACGAACAACCCACTATCCATTCGTAGAAGTAAGTACTAGGAATGAGATGTGCATGCATGTATCCGATTACTTTCTTTACACTAATCAATCTGTGTGTATGTGTTTTTGTGGGTGTGTGCATGTGATCGCGTGAATGTAACTCGCTGGTGGTTTAACCGGCGAGTAGCGATTTAATTACAACTATTAAAAACTCACATTCTCTACAGAATGTGTTTTATACAATAATTTATCTAATAATAATTAAGCAATAATAAATTCCTATCATCATATTAGGAATTGTGAAAAGAAAATTTTATAAACTGTTTATGTTAGTGTTCTCGAAAATATGAAAAAGCGGTATTTAATTAAAACGGCCAAGAAAGCACGAGTATTGGGAGTCGCTATCGATCTACAGTGCAATATCTAAAAACACATCTCGAAGAAAGCATAATAGCAAGGGGAAATAAGCATATGATGAAATTCACGCAAGAATACTGTTGTGGTACCTAACAAACAACGGTAAATTTGTATGCGCTTCTACTATCACAAATATTGTTGATCCATAGAATCAGTTTTGGTTCACATGCATATGTATATTTCTAAAAGTGACGTCATGTCTTGCATGCTGAAAAGCAAATTCGGGTTTGTTTTCACATGTCCGGTATCATAGTAAATTGACAGTCATAACACAATAACTAGTTTCACATGTTCTTTTCCAACTTACACTTATCTGCGTCACCTATTTTTATACTTTCTTCTGTCAAGCACTACGAAGTGCTTCAGCAGTTCTGTATAACGCACACAGCTTTCCTATTCCTTCGAAGTGGATTAGTAACAATCGAGATGTAAACATTATTGTCAAACCTAAACTAGATTTTTTTTATGAGAAATGAAGTTCACGCCGCAAATAATCAAATTGACGTTCTTCAATAAAATTCACTAAACTGATTTTAATTTCTTTTGAAAGTTAATTATGTAAAATGAATACTGCAGTTACATGGTCTGGAATTGATTCTGAACGTGTTCAATGTGGCTTGTTTTCATTTGCTTTTTCTGTCAACAATTTAGTTTAGGTCAAATTGAGGTATTTATAGGCACTTATAGACGTAGACAGAACTCACTCTGACAAAAGCCAGACCACATGTTCGCAAATAGATAGATTAGGATAAAGGGTTATGGATGTATCTAACAGTCTTAGCAGCTTTTACCTAGCACATTGTCAAACTAATTTTCGTTTAGCGTGGTTCGCGGCCGTATAATAATAGTTTCCGATTGTTCAAGGTTTCGGTTACCGTGATAAACCCTTAAGATATAAAAAAATTGATATCAACCGACTAAATGCAAAGTGGCTATTGTATCGTATGCTATAGTGTCCTCACACGGAATGAAAATGTAGTGTCATCGATTTTAGGAGCAGGTAATTGGGTACTTGCGATTAGTACGAAATAATTTGGATACCCATGACAGATGCACTGGTTACGTATGATAAGTTATAACTGAGCAAGTTTCCTTTGTCATGAAAAACATGCAGAACATGAGTTTGCTTGGGTAGGCGTACACCTGTAAGCCTTTTTCTAGAGAAATCTACCTCAAACCAGAGTTTTGCTGATATTTTTTACTACAAATAATACCTACATGTCGTCGTCTTTCATGAGTGGCATATTTAGTTAGCCTAACTTCAAGTCGTCCGTTTACTTTATTTTCTTTACAGTGGCTTGCGCTTTTTGTTGGTACCCATTCGCATTTCATGTCGGCCATCTGGGATGTATCGGCCGGCGGGTTGAAGGCCAGACGCATTGGCCGCAGCGGTCTCCTTTCCATCGCCGGTGATCTATGAATAGTGACATCAATAACGGTATATATTAGTTGTTAAGGAGCTGGATGGTTGGCGAATATCGGTGGAAAACTTAATCGGTCGAGCTGGCGATCGGCGGATTGGCAACTCGATCATGTCGCACCAGCAACCGCCACGGGCGCCTCCAGCTCCTCTCAGTGGTTCTCCTGGACCTCCGCCATTATCGGACAATAGTCCGTCAAAGCAACAATCGCAACCCACTACGTCAAAACAACAATCATCGGCGCTTACAGGTACAGCTTGCAACATAATATTGATAGAGTGTGATACTATTTCGGCAACGCAGTATTCCCTAATATTGAAATATTGGGTTTCATTACTCCAGCAGTAAAGCCTTGCTGCGATAAACCTACTTAGGACGTCACAGAGGCGTTCCAGTGAAGCAAGGTTTTCGAGTTACACTGCCACAGTTCAAGTAAAATGATGTTTTGGTATTAAACTGTCTGCTATCGAATTCTATATCTTTGACGTAGTTTTAAGCTGTGACTTACTATTAGACTTCTCGCTTAAACGAATTTTTTTGGAAATCAGGTAGTGGATCTATAACGTCATCTTCATCATCATTTCGGTGTCCTCCGGGTTGGACACGGTTTGTAAGCGGACAGGGTCACATAATTTATCGAACAGCTCTTGGACACGAAATCCACAACGCAAAACAGCTCAGGTACAACACAATTTGCATATGACGAAAAGCTAGGAAAACTGTAAAATTTGGTTTATTGAATTTATATTAATTTATTTTATTAAATTAAACTTAAATGCGGTCATTGAATTATGAATATACTGTTTCATCATTTAGAGTCGTCCAGGATAGAACATTTGAATATATTATTAATTCAATGACCTCAATTAAGTTTATTTTATTAAATTGAACTTAATTGGGGTCATTGAATAAATAGTCTTATTATTTAGGTTCGTCCATGGTAGAACATTTGAGTATATTATTAATTTCATGCATGCTATACTTTTAATTTGGTACAGAGATTTCCTTCTTTCGGACGTGACATGCAAATGTGGTTTACCTTGTCCTCTGGTCATTGACAAGTGGTTCGATTTTAGTTCATCCAGCGCCAATGGTATGTATGAAGACTATCACACATACGCATACTATTTAGATAGTTTTGATTATGCACTTTCATTATACGCTTGCCTCCGTGAGATTGTACCTGAGGAAGCATCAAAGCTTACTGAAGGTCTCTAGAGGAGATTTATAAAGCATCCGTGTTATATACGTATGATGCGTAAACACAATTTAGCGATTTTTATATATATATATATATAT
>MNPL01003827.1:0-10080 GCA_002081605.1 Tropilaelaps mercedesae | reverse complement strand
CCATCACACTGCGAATCCTCTGTCGACGCATGCATCGTTTAGTTGCCCGAGCCCGATTCACTCTCCGATTCGAGTAGTAATTTTACTTACACTTTTGCCAACACAACAATTTCGTTTACAGCCCAGCCAGAATGGGTAATACTAATAGGTTGTCATCCGCATAGGTTACCATTTGTTAACTGAAGACGCTGGGCTGTGTACTAAGCACTGAAGCGGGTCGCTAACGAGTCGAATTTGGGCACCGGCAGCGACAATAACCAAGCATAGCTATCAACCACGTCCTATCCTCTCGTGAATCTTTCTCTGTACACGTTCCCGCTCTCCGAACATTCTCTATTGTACATCTCGGAATGCCTGACACGCACCGAAGCTTTACAAATCCGCCGTCCGCACACACACACACATGCACACCAGTAAGCTTAGCTCTCACGCAACTGTTTTCACCGCCCTATCGTTTGGCCACGCATAGACTCCCGTCCCTAGAGAAAGTTGATTTTTCACGACTGCATCACAAATCGACACTGTCGGCAATGCGAACGCGGCGCGTTTGCACCGAACGCCGGCTGAAGCCTGCCACAGTCGTCAATTCTGGGCTGTCCTTTATAGACAGATGTATTGGTGTATATAGGCTTCGCTACAGCATACTCCTCGGTGCGTACTCCCTGTTTTCTCGTGGCATCGATGGTTTGCAGTGCTTCCTCCTCCTGCCCATGCTACGACGTTGTGGTCCGGACCTTTCAGAGTCACCGCATTTTTATCAGACGAAGTCTTATAGTCGGTATTTCCGGTGAACACGCACACATCGAGAACTTGCTGCGTGCCGAGTATATGCATATATACACGCAAACCCTGCGACAACTTTTTCTCACGAGTCCGCTCTATGAGCGCGTCCGCATGTTTGCTGGTTTCCCTCCTGCCCCATGTACCCTTCCTCTTCATAATATCTAATGCTAAGGAAACAAGCACACTTACGTGCAATAAACATGGACAACGGATAATTAGCCACGCTTTGCCCCTGATTTGGGGCGCATGCCTTCTAATGCGTTCATCTGGGGAGCCATCGCCGCCATGATGTCGTATCTTTCGTGTTTGCTATAATTTTTATTAACATGATTGTTCACCGAAGAAGGTGACGATCATGAAGGGCGCAATAATGACATACGACAGGACACAGCCAGCGGCCAAAAGCGAATCGGTAGAACTGGCGATTAGCCGGAAAATATGAATGTTCGGTAAATGCACACCTCAAATTAAGTAGTAACAAAGTGAGAAATCAACGTGCAAATATGATTAACGACTGAAGCGATATCTCCTCGACAGACCCCCACGTTATTAGCCTCTAAGTACCTATTGAAAATGAGCCTATAGGTATTGTTTATTGCTTTGCAAACAAATCTAGAGCGTTGGTACAGGAAGAAGCATTCGTGATTAGTGAAACACTGACGGTCGTCCATATTCACATCTAATTGATTAAGGCGGTGATTGTGTGTTGGAAATCTTGCAGAATCCCAAAAATGCCTTTTTTGCTAAATTTTAGGATTCACCACAAACTATGCGTTAGCCCTATTACGCTCCAACCACTATCGTCTCGCAGGCGCGCCCGTTTCATTTTTCCTATTTCAATATCCGTCCGGTGCACTTCTAGCTCGGAGTATGCCACAGCAGAATCCACTTCTGAACTCCTCGCATGGTCCAGCACGACACAACCTCGGCGTCTCGACATCATACTGCTAGCAAATCTTCGGTAAACGATTTCTTCATATTATGCTGGAATGTTATGGATTTGCGCAACGTACGGACGGACCAACGAACTTCCAGAAACCATCCATGAAACGGCTGTTGGGCTCATGTTAGCCGCGGAGTTCCGTTAGCGTGGCTAACTTCTCGGTAAGATGCATCAGGTGCTGTCGTCAGTTCACTCGATGAGAACTTGGTCAACCGCAAGGGATGGGGGTAATAACAAGTCAACCGGCCAACAAAAAACCCGCCGACACGGTAAACCCATCGTAATGCAGGCGGTCAGGCAGAACGTCGACATATCTTTTTCTAGGTGCACAAAATTCGCTGTCAACTTCAGCCTGCTGGTGGTCCGGTGACGTCGCCGAGCCTCAGACAACGTTAATAGTCACGTTAATGCCGAGATTGCCGGTTTCGGCGAAGAACTTGGCGACGGACGTGTCGAAGACGAGGCAATCGTTGTTCATGATGGCGGATTGCACTCCTTCGTGTATGGAGCGCGGGGTAGCTTCCCAGGTTAGCCGACGTTTGTTGCCGTTCAGCTCAAGCCTGTCATGGAAAAGCGACAAGAGGATGTTATAAGATGTTATAACCGAGTTTTCGATAGAGGGCAAAGAACGACTAAATAGGCATGTGTCTTTAGGTTTGGTGGATTAATTTAGCTCTATGAGTGGATAGGTTCGATGTTGAACAGGCGTCCCAGAAAAGAAAATAAGGGGAAATTATCAATAATAGACTTAATACGTTTACACGATAAGTATTGCCATTTACGCTTTATATCGTGTGCTCCGTAATAACGGGAAACTCAGTACGTGAGCCTATGTACGACGTCAATTTATGCTAATCACGTCAGCAACGATAAAAGGTGATCATTTTTGTTTATTGAATTTCGTAAGTTTTGTATACATTTATCATGAATTTAGAACGAATCGTCGATCGGCCGATCGTCTTTTATGGTTGCTCGTACCTGTACACGAAGTTTTCGGCCTGTTTTCTTGATCCTATGATCTGGACAATGGCGAAAAACTGTTGATATCCTTCGTATTTTTCCTGCTTCTCGAGGACGAGCATAAAATGCTGTCCGAAACATGACTGCATCATAACCCAATCCACGGCGCCTGGAAGGTTGATATCCGTCGCCAAGAATACAATGTCCTCACCTAAAATGCGAGAACAACCAGGACACATGCGGCGGGTTTACATAGTTGTTAGTATCACAAGTAAACAAACAATCCCTAAAGTGGACATCTCTTCAAAACGGAATTTACAGAAAAATTGGACTTTCGGATCTAGAAGTTGCATTTCGCACGTTACCGAAGTATATAGGCTCCCCGTTAAGTGAGAAAGATTTTCTACACACCGAATTAGCCTCATTTATAAACCGAAGTGTTCATGAGTATCGGTGTTGATTAATTGTATTACAGAAAAAACCTGACCGGTTAGATAATTGTGCCAATAAGATTCCCGGCTCTGGTTGTCGTTGCTGTTGGCGTAATATTACTCTGTCGCGTGACTATTACCCTTGGCTTGCAACCTTATTTCCCTTGGTCTGCAAGTTCTTTGGCGATCTAGATCATACCTTGTAATGTCGTGATAGATTTGTGCGATTGGGTGAGATGCGTCATGACCATGTCGAGCGAGCCCAGCCACTTACAGGAAGCCCCTGGACAGGGGCAGCTATACGGGCGAAACTCGCAGACCTCCTCATGGCCCACCTTCTCGGCGTGACTCAGCAGGTGGTGACATCCATTCGACTGAAACTTGCACGGGAACGATACCGACGCCGCCACCTGTGCAATGCGCAAACAACGAACACAGTAGACAAGAAAAGTGCAAAACTTGAAAAAACGCATTTGATAAAAGAACGTCCGACAGCCCACGGGAGAAACTCTCGTAAGTGTTTCGGGTTATTTTCAGTGGTTCGTTTATGTACGACAGACCTAAGACGCACAAATCACTAATAGGCACATGAACGCACGTAGAAATATAGTGTTGCGGAATTCTACTAAAATAAGCTTACAGTTGGTCATGCGTTTGTTAACAAATGAGTAGACCCAATATTACAAGTATTTACCTAAGAAAAAATACGAAACGTCCTTCACCGTTACTCACCTTTTCCATAGCGAGGTTTCGGATATTGCCGATTGGCGCTCTGCACGTAGGGCAGCATGACAGCTTTTCACGGCAGACGCAGCACACGAGGTGGCCATTCTGGCATTGAAGAATCGGCGGTAGGACGTAGTCGAAACAGACTGGACACTCGAATAGAGCGGCGAGATGGGCGCTTGACGGCGAACCGCCCAACGCACCAGCGCCAGCCACGCCGAGGACGCCCGCGCCACCCCCAGCACCGGTGCCTCCGCCACACCCCCCCGCTCCGCCGCCACCAGTGCCCGAGCCTCCGAGGGGGTTGTTGTTCGACGCGGAAGCCGAGCCACCCCCACATGATGACGGGAGATTCTGGTTGATTGGGGTTGCAGCTAGAACGCATCAGGAGGTAGAAGAGCAAGCATGAGCGTTTTATCGGAACTAGTGATAACTGATAGTAATAGCAACAATGGTTGGTTGCATTTTATTGGCGTATAGTTGAATGACCGCCGTGGTAATGCGCGTATTCTGTTTCCCGCTAGTACTACTGCCACCAAGTTCAATGATTTCATCGGTTAAATACATGTATATACTTTTTAAATAAAATGTATATACTTTTTAAATTTATTGCACAGTGTGTATAGTAGAAAGAGGAACCTAGATAAAAACTTGTCATAAAGGCCCGTTTTCAGGTGTAACAATTTAAGGCGTTTTTAAAGCCAGTCTAAAATAGGGACACAATACAGCTAAAGAAGTATAAACAATTATGCATTTACAGAAATGTGACAGGTGCTAAATGGATCGCATAATATATATACACATTTATACTGCTTTTAAATACATATCTAAGCTAGTGCCACATAGACGAGCTAATCAGTTTCCTTGTCTACGTTCAAAGCAAAAGCGACGCTCGTCTTTTCTCTGCTGCTGTGAGATCCGACCGCATTACAGATGCTACTATAATTATTTACTGCTGATTATTTATACTGCCTTTTTATTTATGATTGTTCTGTATAAGCGTGTGTTGCTAACCAGTTGATAAACTGTATAGCAATTAAGCATGTCCCGCCCAATTTGTCATGCCCGCTTACTTCTCATGGGCAGCTATTTGGTGCGTGTGCCTATCGCGAGGGGAAGTCAGCATATTTGTGTATGTATATTTAGATATTTTGGATATTTGTCATTTCATGGCAGCCATTCAATTGATTCTTTCGGTTGCTTCTTGGCTATCTACAATTATAGGTCCTGGCAAGACACCACTATACTTTTCAGTAAGTGAAATCGAGAACAACTATATATATATATATATATATATATATAACAGGACAACTTTATATATCGTTAACATGGCCTAAAAATCCTCGAGCAGAATTTACATGTTCCTGAAAAAAATAAATAATCTACCACGTCAAGAAACGTGCTAAAACAGTTGCCTTTGTTCCGTAGTTGCAATGTCAATTTAGAAAAATTAAATAATGTCCACACATAAACACGCATATTGCCTTGTACTGCGTACAAGCAATATCTAACGCCAGCTACAGGCGTACACCTGCTTCTATAAATTCATCAAATGATTAATTATCTTTAAATACAATTCTAATTCATCTTGTATGATTTGCCCCGAAATTTGGTGCTGCACCATAGCGATGACTCACTCCTCCATCGTCAAAAACCGCCGCCATCGCCCAAGCCAGCTAAAACCGACAATCAAACGAAACAAATCAAGACGACACCGCAAATGCTAACAGCATTCGGGGGCCCTCCGTCTGCTTTCTCTTTTCGTTGTCATGTGCCACGTCGTCTAATCTTTCGCTATTTTCTATCCACGTTTCGTTCCCCTGGCACCCCGGTTGTGTCTGCCCGTATCTGCGTACAAGTCCTCATGCTAACTCGCGTCAGGACGGCCTGCGCCTTTCTATACTTCGACCCGTGTAGACGTCGCGTCGAGAGGACGAGCCGGCGAACGTGATCGGTGCTCACCGCGGCCCACGTACCGGAGCGCTATAGCTTCGACAAGCCACAATATCCCGGACGATTTTATCGCCGTTGTGGATGGTGATTCGACGACGTTTGCCAGGAGTCGGCGTAGAGGTTTCGACTCCCCCCCCCCACACGCACACACACACACACAAATGAACCGTGATAGCCGTTTTTCCTGGTCGGGACCGCTGCGTTCGGCGCGTCGCCACGAAGTGTTCGACGATGAGAAGTGCCTATGGTGGAGTGACTGCATCCACTCTGACGAGCTATACGCCCATGATAGCCGGGGGTCGGCTGATATCGCCGCTGTCAGTCGAAGCTAACGGCGTCGCAGAACGAGATAAGGGGAAGCGATCTTCGTTCGCCCACATGTCACGCCGTGTCGCGGGTTCGGTTAGCAGTGCCGCGGAGAAAAGACGGCCGTGGTGACGCAACCGTGCAACGATTTTGTGGGCGACATTCAGCTGAGCTTGAAAAATGCAACATAGGCATGATGAAAGCTGTTCAACCGTTGGCAGGCGAACAAGGCCAAGGAAAAGGCCCCCCGCGATGTCGGCCGGAAGTAAACGATAGCTGGCAAGCAGCGTGAGTCAACGAGAAGATGTCAAAGCCCTCACATTGGGAAATCTCGTGATAACCTTCCAGTTTCGGGTTGCGCCTAGCGCCGGAGGGAACTACTGAGGGCCGAATAGGTCCCTAATGGCATAACCCGAGCGAACTTTGAGAGCTCGTGAAAACAGGTAAGATAGAACAGTAATTATTTCATTAGAAATACGGTTGAGGACGGCGTCCAAACGGCTCACGTTATGCCGGCGTTAACGCTGCCGTCGTTCGCTGAATTACAGATTTCACACAGAAATTCTCGTATGTCGCACGTGCACTACAACTAATAAATGATCTGGCGGAAAAACATAGACTGGTGATAGTTCTAAAGATGCCGTAACGTCCATGAAGTCAGTTGGACTGGCTACCAATGTTGCTACTCCAGTTTGGCAATGCCATCGTCGATTTCAATAAAAAAAAAAGTCAAGATTCTTAACAAACGGGTTGGTGATATTGATTCAGTCGTTATATGCCAAATGCTGGTTTGGTGAAGCTGTACAATGGAAAACTATCAGAATCCGGATGAATCGTTGGTGAAAACAGTTTTCAAACAAAAGGTGGACGCCCTGTCTCCCTATTCATCCGTAATGGTTATAATGTCAGTAAGCGGGCGAGCTGCGTGGTAACGGAAGGCCTCCACATGTCTTCACGCGAAGATAGCGACATATGCCGAGCTTCATTGAGATGCCTGCACACACAGAAACTACAGGGAAGCTGCAGGGGCGGTTTTCATCTCTGATACGCTCCCTTGGCCACAAACGTCGATCAAAGGCCACGGACATACTACATTTACTAGTTGCTGCCGATGGCAACACGTCGTTCAGGCCTTCACACTGGGAGCATATGCAGTCCATTCGAGGAACAGGCGCCCATCGGCGAAAACAGCACAGCGAATTGTGGACCGCCCGCTTTGACAATGACACCAGGTTCTGCCTGACAGGTTAGCTTAAGCTCTTCGGATGTCACTCACAGTTCAGGTTCATTTACTTAGCCTCTACGCAGGTGGACCGTGTCAAGCCAGTGGCTCCGGCGGGTTCGTCTGCAGGTCGGTTAAAGTATATATTCAGCGATAGCGTTCATGCAATACGAAACAGTGGCACCTTACGACGTAAGCAACGTTATGCAACAAGTGGTCACCAATATGAATAATAAATACAACAACAGAACGGCATCGTTCATAGCCGACGCATGGCTACTATTATAATGGGTCTGTTTCCGCGCAATTCCTCCGTCGCCCTGACAAATGGACGAAGATGTGTAGCACAGATAGCACCGACAACGACATGGCTTTCGTAATCATTAATACCGTGTATACACAGCTGCGTTTTTCCATTACAGCACACAGATGATCCAGATAGGTAATCACTTAATGGAGCAAACCTATTTGTATTTAAGGAGCAGCAGCAGCCTGTGATTGGCCTTGCGTGTCGCCGAATATTGGCAATTGTACAACGCCCATAATGACGGCAGAAGGCACAGCGTAGGCAAAGCACGATACAACGAGCAATTTCCACCATAATACCAATATTAATTACCGAGCACTGAAATATATCGAGAATTCGCAGGTGGCCTTTAGTCGACGCTCGGATAAGTAAACGCACGTCTAGTCTGCTTGGTCCTTCCAATTGAAAGCGGCCGTTTCGCCATGGCGCCGCTTCAGCACCGCCGGATATTGTATGCGGTTGCCCGTCCGCCCGCCTTCCCCAACGAAGCAGAACCTCGGACACAGCGGAACCGACGTGTCATTTCCACACGGGCCGAAGATGTTGTGCCCGCCTACAAGCGGAAGTCGGGCGAGATTTCAATCGGCCAAGTCAGAAAACGGCGAGATGAGCCAATGACGAGTTAACTTCTGTCCGTCTGAGACAACGCCACGTCACTTCGGTTAGACGGAAGCCCGAACAGAGGGCAGAAAACTCGCAAACAACCATCCAATCGTTGATTTGTACCACTTGTGCGTGAAAATAATCGAACTAATCGGCCTCTTCACCGCCGATTTTGGCTGTGGAAGTTGCCCCAATGGGCCGTTGGCACCGGTTCGATAACATGCGGATCCAAACAGACTAAGCTGCTCGATCATGGCCTCTGTAACATTGGCGTAC
The DNA here is from genome assembly GCA_002081605.1 of Tropilaelaps mercedesae. NCBI lineage: Eukaryota > Metazoa > Arthropoda > Arachnida > Mesostigmata > Laelapidae > Tropilaelaps > Tropilaelaps mercedesae. The sequence goes on along the minus strand of MNPL01003827.1, from coordinate 1,570 downwards.
GTCTGGCAACCGTGAATTCTTTGGCTCATGTGTAGTTTGCCCGAGAATAAGCGAATATAATTAGCTGACAATTTTCGATAGCAAACGGTGCTTAGAATAAATTGAACAAGTCAACCTAGTCAATAAATAGTGAATTAACCCATCGACTAGTGACGCATAATTGTGTTCAACTCATTAAAAAGATGGATCGAGATATTCATTCCATATCGTGCTCTTCCTTCTGGCAACACCGCTATAAACTGATAGCCGTAAAAAGGCGCATAATTTCAAATTCACTCACTTCAAAGCTATGAACTAATCCATGATGCCATTGCCAGCCACCCTTTACAGCGCAGGTACCGTATTTTCGATTTCCCACAACTACACTACCCTGGCGGTTCGACATGGCCTGTTAGGTCGTATAATACGCTGACGGCAGACGTTTACGATATGGCCGACACTATAAGCTTGGCAAATACGTGAAGAGATTGGCTAACTAACGGAACCTAACACGGGTTCTCGAACAAAATCGCAAATGCAGCCGTCGACGTGTGACCGAGCAGACCAACAAAGGACTCCCCTAAACATTAACCGTACGCTGGAGCCGGTCTAGTAAAAATAAAAAACGAAGAAACTACACCGAACACGCTGATGAGATCTCTTTATGAAGGTCAAATAGGGGTCGTTCATCGAATATATAGAACTGAGATTGATATTGATATTGAAACCACTATTGACTGCTGCAGATAAGCCCAGTAGAAGCGCCGAGTCGGTCGGTTTTCCAGCTAAGTCACAGCTCCTATAACGTTAGGCGAAGGACTGTATCTAACGGCAGCGGAAGTGGAAGCAAAATAGGAGCGATAAAGAACGATCCGCAGGAGGTTGGTAAGACGATTATTGACAGTTTCAACCGTCTCCTGGCCATCAATCTTTGAGCCAGAGTTGCTGATAATCCGGCGACATGCCGCAAGTGAATTGATAACTGCGGGCGGCAATATATATATATATATATATATGTTTTTTAATGTTGGTTGTTTGCGTATAATGTTTGTTTTTCGAGGCCTACTTTAATCTCAAGGGAGGCATCAATAAACAAAATTGTAGCGTCGTGGCCACGAAAAATCCTCTTTGGGCTCAATGTTGGTGGCATACTGTTGAGTATGATGTCAATATCGACTCATTAACCAAGTGGGACGTTTCTGTGAACAAGTAACAATAGTTTTATTTGCTTGCGCCACCACTAAGATTAAAATGGGTTAAAAAAGAGAAAATGTCTAAAGCAGTTGTCAATCGTGGTGAAGCCAGCACAAAAAGTTAGAATACTTCTAAAAAAGTGTGTTTTTATTTTGCGTGGAAATCAATTTATTGCCTTGTTTTTAACAAAGTCTGAGTTGCGCATTACGTCGGAAACAACCTGAGTTAAATAGTCCAATGACGATTTGTTTTCAAACAATTAAAATTCGTCTATCTATGGTCTATGGTTGAAAAAAATTATAATAAAAACCAAGATGGCTGGAAATGTCAAAACTTCAGCATGCAAACAAAAAACATGATACAAGCAGTATATATATATATATATATATATATATAT
>MNPL01003826.1:28553-53706 GCA_002081605.1 Tropilaelaps mercedesae | reverse complement strand
ATATATATATATATATATATATATATGTTTGTTTATCTAGTCCGCAAGTCTTGTGGCCTCACTCCTAGTTTGTCTGATGACTGGTAAATGTTTGGTGCTTCTCTGACTAAACAAAAAGAACGGCTGAAACGGTGAACAGGTTAGAATTAGTACCTAAAAAAAACTATTATATACTTATCAGTAACAGTGGTACTCTAGTTATCTAGTAATTGAATAATACAGTGTCTATTAGACAAACCATTTACTACACGGTAAGTACTAGATCTTTATATGTGACAGTTTAGTACGCCTGTGTGTTTCAATTTTATTTACTCGAGTTTGCATTTTTAACTAGATTATCCCATGAAATTATCGAACTTTATTGGTTTTGGCTAGCTAAATCCTTCGAACTTCGTTGCCGCTCTTCTTCGCGTATTTGTGAAAATTTTTGGCGACCAGTATGGTCGGAGAATGTTAAATAGCTGCCCCATCTTTAGAAATAATTCTCTAACCGGCGGTGCCAGCCGCACATTAATGAATCGTTGTCAGGTCCGTGTGACTCACGAAAGGATTTTGCATTATGCTCTGCCGATTCGTATTAGTTTGCTGTCGCTCACGTCATTGCCTCCTTCGTTGTATATTCCTAAATGATATGTCAAAAGCATCTCGTAAAGAATTTGTTACATTCACGTATATTTGACCAGACTGGGCTGATCTATTAAATCTAAATTTAAAGTATCCGCAGCTATATTTTTTGACCTCGACTATTTAAGAAAATGCCGAAAAGGATATGCTGGTCAAGTTAAAGCAGACTCCATGACCCATTATGACACACTATTAAGACCTAAATAGTTTGGAACGCTCTCACATCGTCCCGCAGAGATTATAATTTAAATATCATATTGCGATTGTTGATTATCTAGATGGGTTAAATTATTGATAACCTTATCGTTGGAACTTTTGCCATTTTAACGGTGTAGGGTTCCAATGATGCTAAAAAGGGATGTTTTCATGTAGACTCCATGTGCAAATAGTGTTATCTAGTCTCTCTTAATAGATTTTGAAAGTGATTTAGAAATAGAAGAGCTAGAAAAAGAAGAAAATATAGATGAGCTAAACCTGTAAACCCGAGATGTCCACCTATTTATGTGTGTGTTTGTGTCATTGGTGCCAAATCCTGATTTTGTTGAAATTGGGATATTGCACTTGACGCTGACATCGGAAAGAACGCGCTAGCTTATTCGGAGATTAGTACACATACAGAGGCACACAGTCAGAACCTGTCCAATTCAGATACGTCGTGGGTTCAAGTCCTGGAGTCGGAGACGATGGCGATGGGGTACGCGGTAATCTATATTTAGACGAATGTTTACTACCGCCTTTTTCCGGCTGGCGAAAGAGCAGAAGATATGTTACGGTAAGAAAACCAATTATAATGTTGCGTAGCGCGGACATAGGGCTTCAGACGGTATGTTTCGTTATGCTGAAGGTAATTTAATCTGTATCATCGCTTGGAGCTTCCATATTACTTCTGTACTCCGGTAGTCTAGTGTTGTTTTCCACACATGTTTCACGGCGAAGCCTCCAAATCAGGAAGAAACTGGAGCAGATTAAAGGATATGGCCACAAAATGTTAAACAAGTAAAAAAAGAGGCAGCACTTCATCTTTTTTGAGAATACCCATCGCAATTTACTCTCCATTGTACAAGTAAACGTGAATATGAACTGCACACGCTCTGTGTTTGCTTCATTTAACTAAAGATCTCAATTTACGCGATGGGTACCGCAGATTTGTTACCGTAGATTAAGCCAAAATTAGGCGATAACTTGAATATTGGTTTGGTGAAGACAGCGGCCGATGAGGCGACGCGATCAACGGATAGTTTTAGGCATACCATTAGCCGAACTTGTTAGTCACGGTTGTCGTTACGTCCGAAAGTTGGTGATGCTGGTAGCGGATCAGGATAAGAACAAATAACAATATCTACTTAAAGATGGACTGAGATGCTAGCTTCATATATTAGGCTACCAGCCTTGCAACGCTGGCGGTAGCATAGGTCTATATAATAGAATTTTTATCTCAGCCTAGATGGGATGATGTGGGAGACATTGATATGTCCTGCAGCGTCAGCCATACACATCAAATCATAACCATCCTCAATAAGCCGCCGAATGTTTCTTGCATACTACGGACGTTCCGATATTTGTTGGTACCCTAATAGGCACTCAATAATAAATCAATCGAATAGAAAGATCACGAAAGCAGAAGAGATCATGAAATAGGTTTTCTCCAATACAAATTTTCACGTATTGAACAGCCTCGGAACGGTGATATGTTACGGTCATGGCATATATTTTTTAGCATGTTAAAAGCCCTAGTTACTGAATTACTAACAACGCGGTAAAATGATGTGCTTATTTATTTATGCGCAAAAAATAAAATTATGGACCTTTTGTGTAAAACAAACGGATTAAGTCATGTAGTTAATCTTTAAGTATCAGTAAAAGGACGTTTTCATAGATAAAGTCAGCAGCGGTTGGAGACATATTTTATAATAACCGAGTTGTGTTATTAGGCTGGTATCATTCGTTTCAGATTATTATGAGTAGCTTGCATAGTGAACCAGGAGTACGTTCTTGATCAACTAGACACGTCCTAGATTGTGAGCAATGTTGCGCAGCCAGTAGGAAATTGATTGGACGTACTAAGAGAGTTTACCCGTATTATTTTCCTTGTGCTAACCTCGATTTCAATGGTGTCAACATAGTTTTGAATTTTAAGCTGTCATTGATAACTAATATACTCAAATATTTGAAAAGAGAATATAATGATTAATAACAGAGTCATAGCCATAGGTCACTCTAACAGGTCAAGATAAGAGTCAGGCTTTGCCACAAATTATTTTGAGTGTGAATTATCCGCGTAATTAAATTGGCAGTTGGATGTTAAGGAACACATTTTCCGAGAAAAACAATTTGACTGTCTAAAGGCCGTTTAAAACATTTGTGAAAATGGTGTATTAAACTGTAGCAGTCTCGATGCAATCAACAAAAATTGAATTGGTAACATATCTGGACACCTCTTGTAAGCTCAGCAGTTGCTAGTATCATTCTATTTGTATCTCAAGGAATGCTCATACATATTGATACTAGACGAACAGACTAGATACTACAGCACAATTTTAGAACTTGTTTCACATTTATATCAATCGCTCTGATGACGTAAATCCGAATCCCAGGAAATAAGATCGTTACGTATAAGAGTCGGTCAAATTGTATTAAGTTAAACGAAATTAGTTAGCCAGTGTGCCAGCTAGCCGAATATATGTTATGGCCACGAAAAAACATTGTAGAAGACAAAGCACAATGGACTTAATTGCGTCAAGTTGCTATAAATAAACAATGAAGTAGACCATTTCTATTCCGGTGCAACGTAAGTAGAGATCGCATTTTCTTCCCTTAATAAAAAAAATCAAAGCTGAGAGAAACAACATTGCACATATAATCGTGTTTAACGTGCCCACTAGTCTTTTTTTCGTTTGCACGATACACGGCATGGAACTGTGGCGTTCTAGAGCACTTAAGGGCGGTCCATTCGGGTCGATAGTTTGAGCGACATGAAGCGGGAAGGGGTGGAAGAGCGAACACTTCAGAGAAGCCAACGACAGCTGTGGCGACAAAAGCAGCTGGCTCCACGCGAGAAGCCGGACCAAATGGAGACCAATCCGATACTTCGATGTGTTTCTATGCTTGAGGATGTGTGTGTTTGCAAGTATGCTTATTCAGTCTTTTTTGATTCGATCATTGTAAGGCGGGGTTGTATTTGCTTGGTTGCTTGGCTAGCTGTCTAGGTGGATCATTCTGTCCAGTTGGTAAAAGGAGCAGCAAATGGATAGAGTAGCATAGCCTAGAAACAAGGGAGCTCCTGACAATGAAAACTATTACGGTGGTTCCAACTGAAGATTTGGCAAAAGAATTTCGTCATGATCTTTGTACGGCGTAGTGGGTCACAACTAGCCAGTAGTGACACTATAGTCAAACATTTTTTATGCTAGAGACACCGTAGTCAAACGTGCCTTAGTGGTGCTTTGAACGATGAGGATGATAGTAATAGTAATAATCTGTTGTTTTTGCTGATACTGATGGCTCTCCTTTATTCATGTTGGTGTTGAGTTCTCTCGGAGACATTTTAATGAGAAAAAGGGTCCGATTAAACTAAAGCAAACCAAATTATTCAGTGACAAAATGTTGGCGTTAACTATTTGATTACACTGTGGTGAATATTTACTAATCTGCGGTGCTTAAACTGAGTATCAACAAAAATACCTCTGTGTAACCTTTTATTGAATATAATTCTTTATTCTAAATTCGAAATTGGGTATTGCACGCTTTGTTTCTTTAAACGCTAATGAATAAACCGAGAAAATATTTAAAATCAGCAGCTGTTGGAAGTTTATTGAAATATGATAGCGAAAAAATTGCCAACGCCAATAAGAGATCAATCTGTCAGCACATACATACACACATATATATATATATATATATATATATATGTGCACACTTCTTCTCCAAAGATCCATAATATTATAACCACTATTTCAAGTTATAATTTTTTTTTAGCTACTTTGGTATAACCAGAGGACTATACTAGCTAAGAGAGCTTTAGGTTATGAACCTTTTTATGAATTATGGGAATGGATGTCTCTACTGCACAAAAACATCTAGTTTATTACAGTGCACTACTCGCGAAATCGGCTTCACGGGGCGTTACCGTATTCACTAATAGACTTTTGTAGTGATATAGATCCGCTCTGGCCTGAATTTAACCCACGGACGTTTTTTAAAGAAATCTTTTAGGGTTGATGAGGTAAATAGCGGCTAGTTTCCGTGGAGTTTTCACAAAAGCCCCTGCTTTTCCCTTTTAATCCTCCAAGTCTAGAACTTTAAGGTACAGCTTTAATTATTATTGTATTATAATATCAAGTATTTCAAATCAACAACAATATAATTATGTGTCTACGAAATATCATTCTCCCTTAAGTATTATAGAAGCTCTTCAATCTACCTTTTCGAAATGTTTAAGGAAGCTTCAGAAATGTGACTGCAAAATGATTGGTTCCCATTCCCATAAAATGGTATGCTTTTAAAGCTATGCCTCCTTCAGCGGTTGGTATTCGCACATCATCTACTCTGAAACTATTAGTATTGGTGTAGTAGTGTTGGTGTATTTTTAGCACTTAGTTAATTCGCTTATAAGTTTATATAATGTTGGAGGCGGATATCGTGCCCACGTAAGTGTATCTTTATGGGCGTGAGTATATAACAATACAGACTAAGCACTTTGGAAAAAGATGTTTGAAAACGTGTTGCTTTTCGGACGGAAATTGATAGCCGTGATTTGGAGTCTGCCGTCATTCATGTCGTTGACACGGGGATTCAATGTAGAAGTTGGCAGGCAGTCAAGTCATATGCATCGTATTTGGTAATCAGTTCTGAACCGTGCAAACCTTAATTATATAAGTTCTAGACTGCATGACAGATGCATCTAACATTATCATTTACAGTGTTTCTCTATGTAGCAACGAAAAAAACAAAACATTCGATAAACGCATATAAGCTGCATAGTTTTCATCCCCTTGTGTCATTAAGTAGCTAGCTTGTAACAAGGCCGGTGACGTAAGATCTTAGATTCGGTGTCTTCGAAGATCACTATCCTTTGTGTGTTTTTTCCGAGGTAAAAACTAATTTATTTAAAGACGTTTGTGTAAAGTCAGTCTTATGAGCCCACTTTTTTAATAGACTCAGGGGCACTTCAGATGCAAGTTCGAGTGATGTAATTAATTTATCTTTCGATCCATGTCTCTTGCCTTCTGCAACATCTAAGGTAAGTCGCTCATACGATTCAGTCAGTCCTATTCGAAAAAGGAGGAATATAGAAATATTCTCTGAAAGCAGCAGAAACTTCTTTTATTGGTGAAGTTCACAGCTCGGCTGTGACAATGACACTTGACACTACCGCATCGTAAATTATCATAATGTGTATGGAAGGGATCTTATGTCCTTGTTTTCATCTCACTTTGATGGTAACGGTCTTAGACTAAAAATATTGTAACTATTTGTTTAATAAAGAGAATGTTTGGGGCATTAGTTAAAACTGTGAACGTATTTAGCCTTATCATGGCAACTGAAGCAACAAATGTTTAAGTTTAATAGTGCTTTATCATTAAGTCTTACGTATTGATATAAGCTAGAGAGCCAAAGAGAAATGACGGACAACCATTCAATGTCTGCTAACCATAAATGACTGGGAAACACAACCTATAATTAAACTCTGTATTCAAGTGTCCTCGATTCTTATATTAAGGATATTAAAGATTTACTTAAGGTTGATCTTAGTAATTGCCTCGGCGTACGCTCAAAACAGATCTGCTTGAGATACGTTACCGGCGTCAACGTTGAGGATTTCTACTATGTGTCTTGGCGATATCCGTCTATGATGAGATGATATCATCATTACTATCATCATATACTCCCACCTTGGTTTTATTATACTGTGAAGGCGTATACTAAAAATATGCACGTTCCATAGCACGCAGTCATAGTTGATGGACGAGTTAAGAAGTGCGCACTGGTTGATTTATGTGCGTGTTCTTACAGATATGCTCAAGTATCTTGACAGTTGTGTAAAACATCAAAGCCGCTCTAGCCTAACCTTTCGGCATTTTCTGTTGATGTTATCAATAGTAGGTGACCTGATGCTGACCGCTTTATGTGTCACTGCTGCCTGGCTTTGGAAATACGCATAGGCATGAACGCGAATCGTCTAAGTGCGTCGTTACAGTGCCAACAACCACAAAGCTACCGACCGTTGTGCACACAGGTCTAGATGACACCTTGTAGGTCCTGCAAGCGTAGCGATTGAGGGTGAATGCCGAAGAGTAGGTACCAAGCTGACACGCCGCTCTATCCAACAGGAGGTCTGGGGTGAAACCACTTTGTACACACTGATAGATTGATGATGGAACTTTTCCGTGAACTGCAGAGTGAATGCTGCTCTTTTGCGTGGAACCTACCTCTACCGCCTCTACTACAACATCTCATTTCCCGGTTGCATTTGCTGTTTCTTTTTCGTTATTTTTTCCTACAGACAGCCCATGATCTCCCACGTCCCATTTTATAATAAATTTATACGTATTTAGCGATCTCTTGAAAATTATGTAGCTAATGATCATTGTCACCATTAGAAACCATATATTGATTGCATTGTCGCAATAGTAAAAGTGATTTCAAGGCTTTTATGCTGTGGACGAGACAAATTATGTCGTGTGAACTGCCCAGTGGGAAAAAGCCATAGACGTTATACTATTTAGGTCTGATAAAATAACAACGCTCACGCGGTAGAGGAATTTACCAGGTTTTTAACGCAACCCCTATATAACCATATACGCATATATAACTAAACGTACTATGCTATGACCGCCCAAAGGCCTTTCATCCGACAAACCATACTAATTTTTCAAGCTACATTTTTCTAATAGCGACGATTGGCCTTCGGGTGTATCCTAAGGAATCTGCTCAGATCCACTTTTTTTATTAGTGTTCTAACCGTTGCGAATATATTTCACAAAATTTACTTCACAAAATTTATTCATAAACTGAGCGGCAGATCTAGAGTGTAGAAGACCGGTCACTAAGAATTTTCTGTATAGTAACAAGCTACCTAACTGATTCCTGCTTAAATGGCATAAGACCAATGATATTATGATATAAGCTACTAAGTGTGCCGTTTTATATTTCAGAAATTCTCAAGAGTACATCCTGAGTTACAAGATTATTTTTATTGTAAGTATTATCATTATTATTCTTATTTCTGTCGAGGAGCATGGCGAAAACTGAATCACTAGTCTGCATAAGCGTCAAATAAAGAATATGTATTAAAATTGTCATCAGGTTACTTGATTCACTTTTGGTTCTTTATTTTCCTAGGGTATCTGTAGCCATTCCAGAAGCCATCCAACGCTGGAGTAGATCTTGCAACATTAATATTACAATCAATTGAGGCCGTAGTTTATTATATTGTTCTTGTGTACCTCTACTTGTTGTTGCTACCTCGTTATCACCTTTATTTTATCAATCGACAGGTCTAGAAGTTACTGGCTGTTGGGCCACAAGCAGCTACCCCTATGCGATGTATCCGGACCTTCCCGAAAGAATGTTACATCAGGACCAATATGATTTTCAGAGTTGGCCCATATTTTGTTTAGCTGCCTCTGGTGGCATTATAACCAGACAAATCCGCAGGAAAAGGATCTGAGTTTGTGGAGCGTGAGGACAAAAGGAAGCCTTTTCTAACAGTGATTGATCTAATCGCACGATTTTTATACGTACCTGACACCTAAAATATCGACTTTTTTACCTGTTTCAATGGTTCTTAAGATAAAAACGTTGTTTTATGCTTGAATCATCAATTTGAACTTAACAGAATCATTTTAATGCACATACGTCTACTTATACAATTCAGTGTGTTGCTGTAGATAGGGTCCCCGTTTTCGAATGTGAGCGGCAAGTTTGAAAAATAACCTAGGGCGTATCATGGTACTACAATTTTTTACATCAGAAATATTGCGTGCTTTTGGTACAGACTATCGTATAAACGCGATGATAGTGGCGTCGATGCTTTTGAGTCAACCATGACACTCTTATCGATGATGCTGACAATGAATATAACTTAATAGGTGCTTTTCTTACAGATTCAACCTTCGAAAAATCTGAATTCTGTTGCCCTTATTATATAAGGACGAAGTCACACCTGTCGGTTATGAGGCCAGAGCGGTAGCCCTGACGGAGATTCGCTCCCGCTAGGGCTGCGGCTGTTGAATTTGCTATCGTTGTTGCTCTTGCAGCAAAAGTTTTCGCCGCGCATCGCCAGCATTTGCCTTAGTGCTGTCGTTATATCTGTTATTGTTGTTTTTGCTGTTGCTTTGCCTTTTTCTCACTTCCGTATTGCACCGAGCTGTTAACGTCAAAACCAAATATGGAAAAGACTGCGAAACATTCTCTTGCACTCAACAGGTGGACCACAAAATTCACAAAAAAACAAACTGGTGTCAAGAGAAGTCGAAAAAGCAGAACAAGAGGTCGTTGATAAAAGACGGTTCTGAGACTAACTGCGACTTGTATATATTGTAGCGTTATTCCGCTGTACACTTTAGAGACGCTAATATAGTTCGTAAAACTTTTTACTCTCACACGCGATATAGATATAGTTATGTGGAGGCGGTTGCGGATAGATCCGAGGAGTAGTTATTAAGCTCTATTTGAAGCCTTGCAATGAACGATTTTCTTTAATTTACTAAGCTTTTGCATTGCATCAATAGCGACCCTTCTTTCTTCCACATGATTGATTTCATCTGGAATATCATCTTCAAATTGCATGTTACCTTCCTATACTTGGAAAGCAGAACTCCAAGTTTTGGTTTTGCTTGCACGCACGTGTCAGAGAATTGCACTACTCATTGGCATCTCATAGAGGAATCGCTTGCTTGTATCAATGAGTTGATAGAGGTGCATACATGTTTTTTTCATTACGAAAGTCACAACATGACTCACATAAATGTAATGATGTATTGCTGTTCTTTCTTCTGTCTTAATTAATATTCCACTGAAAAAATCAATCAGGTATGAATTTAACCAACATAAAGGCAGAAGTGCTTGAGCCTGATAATGCCGGAAGTTTATCAAATGTTGACGTCGAGTGTGTAGTATGTGGGGCAGTTGATTCGTCTCATTGGGCCGTGGATGAAGCGGGTCATGCTGTATGCAAAATATGTGCTCAACCGGGTGATATAGTCATCGCAGGCGGAGCAACTGGCGTCGTCAGCGCCAAGAAAGGAATGATTTGCCATAACTGTAACACAACGACGACGACTTTATGGCGACGAAATAATGAAGGTTTCCCAGTATGTAACGCCTGTGGACTCTACTATAAGCTACACAATGTACGTATTTAGTAATTATACGATATTTTTAACCAAGTACTAATAATTTGGTAGTAACTTTGCTTTATTAAACTGGCGATATGAAGAAAACTAAACATTTTACTACTAACTGATTATTAGTTTGTTGCACCTAGTTTGTTGTATATATATTTGATCTTCCATCTTTAGTTTTACTTCTGAAAGCCTTTTAAAAAAAGGTGCGTCTACAGATTATCATTTTTACTTTTTTCTTAAACTTTATGAGCTTCCCTATTACAGGTATTCCCGCATAAATACAAACGTGTATACACAGAAAAAAAGATGAGTTGTTTGCTATCATATAAAAAGTACATTTGTTATATAAAATGTACTGTAAATACACATGAGTCGTTTTGATTAAATATAAAAATTAAAAGTCCGGCTCATTGTGGGAATTAATAATTGATTGGCATAAGTTGAATTGACTCAGATACTATTAACAGATAAATGTTTATCTCAGTTATTTTTGCTTTTATTCTTCTGCATATTTCTTTTCCTAAATTTATCGATATTCGAATGACGCGGAAGTATTCGCGATAAACAAGTGACGTCTCATGACAAGATATTTGCTTTGCTGATAGTTATTTTACGCTACTAACCTTCTTTTCTTTACCCTAAATATTTTCTGTCTCTTCTGATTTTGTCCCGTCCTGTCCAAATTTTTCATCGTCTAACATATTTTCTCGTATATGTAGTTTTACATTCCACTATCTTTACTATACTACTACTACTATACTATAAAGTACTTTTTTGTTATTTTCGAACGAGCACGTTGTCTAGTACAACTTGATGTGTATTACTTAAATTTCTTAGACTAATCACTAATGCACTTATTCGTGTCCACCAAAGAGTGGTTCACTCGTTACAAGGGATAAAAATGTGGTGCCAGTATTTAAAATTTAACATCTATTTGCGTTACTATTGGTCGTTTGTGTGATATCTAATAATACTAAAATATATTAAGGCAAATGATAAAAAAGATACTTGATAACGATCCTCCGGTTGGACCAAAAAAGCGTTTGATTTTTGAGCACCCGAAGCATACAGAGTTCTGTTGAATTTAGCATAATAACTCAAACGTGATCGGAGAAAGATTATTAAAGTCTTGGAATAAGAGCGCTTGACTATGGAGATCGAAATAAGAATTCCGTTTCATATCAAAGATTAATGGTATGCTTTTGGGTTCGTGTTCTTGGACGATGACGAGGTCAAGCCAATCCATGAAAGAATATAATATTTCTCTGCTCTCTCATATTCCCCGAAATTAGATATTTGTAGTTTGTGTTGTTTGCACTAAAAATGGCAGTTCAAGATGACGCTAATTATATACACACCAATTTTACTTAAACAGCTATTGATCGTTAAATTGCAATAAGTAATGTGAATAATACATACACAACCATCATTCGTGGTTCGTGGGTTTGTAGTTCGTAAATGTTTCTTATGAGACAAGGTAATTTGTGCTACGGTGCCGAACACTGTTGATTATAATACTGTGCCTTTGTATAGAAAATCAATATTCTAGGCTCGACTTTCTTCTGCAGCACAAAACTCATACAGTATTGCTCCCCTTTTCTATGCATGTTCGTTTTGAGCATAGCAACACCGAAATTTTATGATTTTACGTGATTTACTTTTTTGCTCAACTTTCGGTGTGTCTCGGTTGTTCTTCTCACAGACGAACCGACCATTAGCTCTAAAGAAGAAGGACATTCAGACACGGAGGCGTAAAAGTGGAGGCGGCCAATTAAAGATGAAAGGAGCTGGCGCCCCTGGCAGTTGTTCTCAAAGTGGCGGAGGAAGTCCAAAAGAACAACAATCTCAACCGTTTACGGGTAGCCATATGCCTGTGACGTCTGGGGCGATGGTAACAACCGCTGGCGGTAGTTCCTTGACTGATCTACGAGTACCTCCAGTTTTATCCGCTGGTTTGTCATCACCTGGTTTGCCTTCCACGCTAATAGGATCTTCTTCGAGCGGAGTTTGGCCTCCTGCGCAAGCAGCTGCTGCAATGGTAGTTCTTGGACAAAATCTCACACTGCAGCAGTTGACGGCTCTACACGGTCGAAAAGCAACCGCAACTCAGCAGGTGGCATCATCAAGCAGCACACCAAATCAGGTAATTAATTTGGTTTTCAAATATCCCGATGTTCTAATTTTCCTGCGTATCACCAATATTTATTAGCGTATGACATTACCTTGCTCACGTGCTTCATGTTATGTTAAAGCATTGGTGACAAATAAAGCACTATATTGATATTAAGGCGTGGCAACAAGGAATGGAAGTGTTAGTTGATTTTCACCTTACGGAAAGTATATCAAATTGTCGTTTGAATCGGCAAACAGATTGTTATTTGCTAAAGCAAACAAAGCCCATTTTGAGATTGATCTTTCGATGGGTGGCATTACTCTGACTAAAGTGAGAAACGGAATCAAGTTGCTAAAATCAAAGGAGTCACGCGATGAGAAAAATGCGGCCGGATAAGCTGATGGTCGTAGATTATGATTCAATTACTTGGTCGATGGGTGACGCTATTATATGTTGGTTGCATTTCTTTAAAACAAGCGGGTACATCTTGCGGTACTTGACGGTACTAGTCTCAATACTACTCCAAGTAGTGGTGAGGGTAAATTGACATTTGTCGTTGTTACGTGAACTAAATGTCTTATGAACTATAGTTTACAATGTAAAAACGACTTATTTTTAGCGAGATTATTCAATTTAATAGTAATAATAATAATAATAATAATAATAATAATAATAATAATAATAATAATAATAATAAGAAAAACACTGCTTATAGGTGGCTGCGGCAAGACAATTGTTTGTCCAAGTAGCGCATGCTGGACAGCAATTGGCTGCCAGGGGTTTATCGACTGTTCCAGGTAACCTGCCACAAAATAGTAGTTTCAGTAACCTGAGTTCTATAATCTCAGCTAGCAAGAACCATAAACTGAGCCGGCAGAAACCGCGCGAGCGACTGGAATCTCCCCAAAATCTGCGGGAAGACGGCGATGCGACTAGCCGGAGCAGGAGTCCATCCCCTTCCGGTCGGTAAGTAGGACGAGGACCAACTCTTGCCATTTAGCCACAGATTCTCGCAGGAGTTATTCTAGATTCGATACGCGCCAATGGCTATTTGTTGATTTGTTCACTCTACAGGTATTGTATCTGTTTGAGGTAACGCCCTTTGTATCCGATTAAGATCCGCTTATTTTAGTCGAACTCTACTTAATTATACTTTCAAAGTCCCGATACGGCACATTTGGCCACCTTATTTTTATGTGACATGCTTCTTGAATTCAATGACAAAAAGGTGAATTGTTTTGCGTTAGTGACGTATTTGTTTGCAAGAGGACATTTCAATGTAAGTAACCAGCCCATAATTCCAAATGAATGGCACTTTTAAACCTTAGGTACATCTAATAGTTCCATAACGAATCGTCAGTTCGGACGACTTCAACATTTCACTATCAATCAATATCAGCTAAAAACCACCCTAAATAAATACTTGTTAAAGTGAGCGACATGATGTAAGCGTGATATTGATTCACGCATCACACATAGTAAAACTCTGTATCGTGAAGTATCTCGGTTATGTAAATATGTCGATAAGTTCTGATAATCTACCTTCAGAGAAAGCACAATCGGGATCGCTTTACTAACTCTAATTTCTATTTTTAACAGCCCGATTCTGTACTTTTAATCAGGATTTGCATGTCTTCTGATATGTAGTTATTAGTTGTGCCATGAGGTATAGCCGGTAGCGGTTATTAAAATGAAAAGAATGCTACTAAACGCAACGTAAATCAAATTGAAAGGATCATCATTCACTCTGCTTGTAGCAAACAAATATATTCATCAACTACAGCTGCACAAGTTTTACCTTTGTCTTAATAAGTTAGACATGTTTGTAGACCGTACGATCATTGATGGCGGCAATTATATCGTGACTCGTATAAACATATGTTGTCGAAAGCCTGATTGTTCTCCGCCAGCCGTGCGGTGTTTTCGGAAACATTCGACGAATGATATTTAAATAAACAGGTTAACACGTCACATGTCATATAAACAGAGCCGTACATAGCTCATAGGACAAATTGGTTCTTTAACAGATTAAACTCCGCACTTTCTGTAACTATAAAATAAAACATTATACTGAGCTTGTAGCATAATTGAAACTACTTATCTATTGATTGTAGCAAATTCATTCCACAAGATAGGCCCATGTGTATTTCTCTGAAGATTCACTTTATCTGTAACGCTAGTACGCAAACTGTCCCTTGTTAACATGCTTGGACTTCTCTATCCGCATTTATCTGCTCAGTTTCGCTACCAACCACGTATAACATCTTTTGGGCGGTGAATCATACTAGGGTCAGTTGTTGACAGTTGACATGTTTTGCAGGTCGTGTCATAATAAACCATCTAGCGGCAACGTTAAATGCGACATGAATTTAATTTCCAAGATAAATATGTATCACTATGGTATCGTCTAATACGAAAATGGGCATTAACACGCTTTGATTCAATCAGTAAATTATGCTGCCGTATTTGTAACATTTTACACCCTAATACTACTAACATTTCTTCTAGCAATCGTTGTAATTAACTAACTGGTTTATTTTGTCTTGATTATTATACTAGAGTAGCAGGAAAACAAGGTTATACGACTGCCTTATGGCAGTGTGATTTGGACAAATAGTGTGCATTGCCACGCAACTACGAAGAACAGATCGCTGGTTCGAGCCTGCATATTACCGGCAGTGACCGACATGAATGGGATCCCGCATACGATTGAAAGATGGTTGATATTACCATGCTGTAACCATGCTGTAAAACTCAGAAAAGTCTTCTTCAAGAGATAAACACTCAGCTTAGTGGCCTCTTGAACGGAAGACGTTTTAGCAGAGACAAACCAAGAGTCACATGGCGAACTACACATGTTTGAGTTACATGTCTAGAGCGACATGGGTCCAGTGTCAGCTAAGGAATCGGCACTGCCAAAGTTTGCTTTGAATAAAGTGCTAAAGCTCAAATCTTTCAGCTCCAATTATTTAACAAATAGTATATTGTTTGTGATACAATGAGGACAAATTCGGATTAACTCAAAGGTTCTTATAATAAGGTTTTTATAAAGTATCCATGGTAGCTTAGGAAAATTGCACGATAAGAAGAAGTATCGAGGGAGCGCAAATGTGGAGAAATTATTTACTGTGCAGTGATCGAGCCTGGACTCTTTGAATCGATGGTTCATCTCTCAGTTGCGTTTTTATTAATAAGAAAATCATATGGAATTGATGGAGGCTGCAAAAGCATGTCTAGTCCAGTCTGCAGCTTTTTAAATGCGGTAAAAGAAGTATACTATTCTATATTCGCATTCTAACCTGAACTGGTGAGATACTCCAAAATTAACTCTTTTGGCCGCCCTAAGGTGTGTAATTTATTCGCATTCAGTTGTTGGATATAAGGTATCTTGTTAAGACATTTGACAGGCTACATTGTGTTTATGTAATATTGTTCTATAATCACTGTTAGAGAACCCTTCGCTTTCCAGATTAAAGCTCTAACTTCGACTGATCTGACGTATAGCATTCGAATTAGGACTTTCGCTGATCTTACCGTTCTGTATAGCTGAATTTATTAATACATAGTCAAAGCAATATCAGTGATTCAAAATGGGCTTCCTACCAATGGTAGAACGACAGTAGTAATTTTTCCCAACATTGCTCATCATTCTTAGTACTTCTATTACTAGAATAAATAAAGAAACGCTAGAATAGATCATTTTTATCAATTCATAATGCCAAAGCTCAGCTAGAAACAGTCATTATCAATAAATAGATATTATTATTCAAGTAGAGACGTGTTGAAGTCGATTGGATTCGCGCTCTGCCTGGTTCAGTTTGCATATGCGATCGAAGCGAGCGGCCGTCACTCCTGTTTTTCGGACGTCTTTGGACACAAAAACAATGGTTTGAACAGATTATGACGCTGTCGAAGCTGACAGATCATTGCCTCCTGGTCTCATTATTCAGTTTATCTGTTGCCCTATTCCACGGTAGCCAGAAGGGCCACGACAAATACTTTTTAAATTTTACAAATTAAGCAAGTTTCTTTTTTATTAAACTTTAGGAAGGTTAGTATTGCGGTACTTTGTTTTACTGAATAGCTGTATTTCCCTACTAACTTTTCCTATTAATTGATTTATACAGTTAATAAAGGAGAAATATAATCAATTGCTCCGTTCTTTTACCAGATATCGACTATTTTCATTTGAACAGTTTAATCGAGCAATTAAATACATAACCCATTTCCAATTTTTTCTTAGAGACAGTTTCCTTGATCAGAGCGGTCAGCTTTGATTATCATATTGATTATATGTATTCACCATTTTCCTTCCGTGTCGATGGACATCAGCATAAAATTATTATTATTATTATTATTATTATTATTATTATTATTATTATTATTATTATTATTATTATTAACCTCATCATTTTTTCAAAATCCAATTATAACTGAGCAATGGGAGTAGTTATCTGTATTTACAATGTAATGCATACCGCTATGATGAGTTGGCAACCCAAGGTAGTGGGCTGTTTTTGTTGTCTGGTGATTGTCTTCGTCGTTGATGTCGTCGCTGTAGTTGTTGTTATTATTGCTGCTGCGGTTTTTTTTTGTTGTTACTTATATAGTTGTGAAGCGACATCAGTAAAAACATTTTCTATTTTGATTGATTCCGACAAAAAGCGTTTTTTCTTTGTCGGCAGAGGAGAAAAAACGCTTCGCTCTGGAAGTTAAATGCAAATAAGCGGGCGCAAAGCTTCATTTTTACGATAAGCGAGTTTTTTTGTTTTTCCGTCTATATGTATTAGACTGAATCTGCATATTATGAAAATAGCGATAGGAGGGGTGCAGTATGGGTGTAATAATGTGTCCGCACCATTCGGCCATTGAATTTTGTGTGTTCTTGAAGTGCTAAACAGAGTTGTCCAAACTTTTAACCACGATCTCTGGTCCAATGAGAGACGACCAAATTGTTTTTGCAGTTGAGTACATTGATGCTCATTTCATCCTTATGATTACATACTTAAATCATAATTTTGTCTCATGCACAGTGGAGTAATCCGTGATGCTGTCGTACTCACACTTACGGTTCCACCTACTCACTGGAAGATAAAGGAATCTCTATTTGTGCATAATTGTACAGTTTTTTGTGCTTTTCGGAATCGTTCGTCGCCTATTAATTTTAATGGACACACCATGGCTGGCAGGAAAGCAGAATCAACAGCATTATATAACGAAATGGAAGTACTTTTGCCACATGATGATAACCTGAGCGTGAATTAATTTTACGATGTATTTTGCGCCAGACGAGCATTAAATTGCCTTGATAAAACCGGCAGATTTTCACCATTAACAATACATCTCGTATTTTAAAGTATTCTGTTTCTATGTATACTTAACATAAACGTGTGATTATGTTTAGGTCAAGAAAAAGGAGACAGAAAAATATGCTATTTCTTCCTGTTTAGAGTTATTGCCGTTGTTGTCAATGTGCATACTGCTATACCTCGTCCTCCAGCGCACAGTGAGAGTGATCTCAAACCAATCAAAAATTTTCTAAAAGTCAATTTACGAGTTTATGTTTTATTGCACCTTTAAACTCACCTTAAACACACACTAAAGTTGGGTTAAAACGTCGTTCTAATATCACAATTTACCTCATGGCGCAATCGGCTCATTTTTTTAATACTCGCTTAGGTATAGTACCACTGATGGTCCTGGAACCTGCTATAAACTATTATACCTCGCTTTGTCATTAGTCAGTTTCGTAAACCTTAGTGTGCCTAGTGTTAATAAAATAAAACTATGATATGCAAAATAAGCATATTAAGTTGCAGTCCACACATAACGTAATAATAAGAAGTACTTCTTACTTACAGACGAGAACGTTAGTCGTTTTTATTGTCATCGATACTTCTAACAGTTCAAACCAAGGGCACCTTGGAATTAAGTTGGTCGATCTAGTATGATAACATTTTCGTGTCATTTGTCTATTCGGCTTTACAGATTAGTGATTGCTGTGCCACCAAACGGTAGTATAGCAGCGGCACAATCAGCGGATGATTGAAGACAAGAAAGAATCTCAAACACGCCGAAAGACAGAAAACATGAAGAAAATAAGCAAGCAAGGCAAGGAAACAGCTCATGACACAAGCTCCTCAGTTGACTTCACCCGTGTGTTTACTGGCGTGCTCGTGAATGTGAGCATCTGTGCGCATGTGTGTGTGTGTGTTTGCGTATGAATGTATGATGTTTATAGATAAAAAATAATAACTACTATTATATTAATAGTTCATTCATACACTTCATCTATTTGCCCGCCGTACACCTATCATCTTCTTGAATTCAACTTAGAATTCTCTCGAAAATGTTAGTGCATTAACTACTGCTTGAATGTTATATAGAACAGTACACTGACTTAGGTTATTTCAGATGATAAAATTGATATGGTGTATGATAAATATCGTATTTATGATGCCAACTCAGATTTTTTAATGTATACGCTAGCAGCCTGGTTGTGGAGACACGATGCAACCTAGGTAGTGCGCCCGGAATATAACAAATACGCGGAAATTACCAATTAACTAATTACCAATAAGATACCGTGCGTAAAAACAGATCAATTATGTAAGGAAAGATAAATCGGTGACGGCAACTACATTTGTTGGGTTCAATAAATTCTTATGAGATTATGCGCCCCTTCCACGAATTCAGCTTAGTAAAGCGCTTTCAAGGGTAGCAAAACAGAATTATTTTTCTAACGTCATAATAGTTTACATACGATGCTCTTCTCCGATATTAATTCGGTGGGCAGGAAAGCAATTGAACCTTTTTGGCAGTACTGCGCGGCTGGCAAGCATACATATAGTATGATTAAAAATTGTACTACTTAGAGCTAAAAATTAGAGCAGTCTTTAGCGTAATGGTGTATGCACTTCGTGTTACACTCGCTCTTCTTATTGATCTCTTGTCGTGATCAGTACCTCAAGTTTGTCCAAAATATTGTTTGATTTGTCGATTCCCTTTGACAGAGACTAGTAAATTAGCTGATAAATAAATTAGCTAACTCAATGATGATGCGTGCTATCGATGGCAAGTTAGACTTAATTAAAAATTCAGTATTTTATTTTCTTCAAAATGCAATACACACAATTGAAATCCCGATTGGTAATATAACAGAAACCAGCCATATTCGATTAGAAAATTCTGTTTGTTCAACCTGTGTGACTGGTTAACCGATGATGGTGATGGGAAGCACTGAAAGTTTGCTTATACATTAGTATATTTACTAGTTAATTCCTTAATTAATTAATCGATGGATATTCGGTCTTAATCAGGAGAGAAGGGAGTCTACGATCATGTGGGTGGAAGTCAAGTTCCTAGCGGCCCCTAACTGTTTAGCCACAAGAATGTTGAGAATAAAGAATACAAATAAGATGATGTTGAATGACGAAAATCATCGTAGAAGTGCATAAAGCATCAATTCAATGAGTTGACAAGACGAGCTAAGATATTTTTACTTACGCAGCACAATCTGCATATAACATTTATTGGGCCGTCAAACCACAACAGTTCTAATCGACGTTGACGCAAGGGGCAAGTGCTACAATTAGTCGCTCATGAACACAGCTCATGAGAATCTGTCATTTCTATGGCATCCTATTTTTACAATATCTTTTATTCCAGTTAGTAATATTTATTATTGTTACTCTTACATTTCATCTGCGATCGAATATGATTTTCTAACGTCCTCGAGATACAGTGGTTGACTGTCTATCGAAGATACTGTACTGCTGGTTAGCTGGACGTAGAATGTATGTCCATCAGAGCGGGCCCAAGCACCTGGTTTTAGTAGCATTTTTTTATATATTATGTTCACACTTCTGACTTGCACATATAATGATTCCCGCCGTTTATAGAATCTCGTTTTAATTTTCCTTTCCATCTTTAAGGATTACTGTAGAGGTAGTATAAATGGTCACAACACTCATAGTCCAACTCAACAAAGCTGTGACTACCGAACGTAGGCGGCACTGTATAAATTAGTTAAAAAAGAAGTAACGCTATTATAGGTCTCCTGGTTACCATTCAGTTTTTTTTCTTGACCTCTAAACCAATTCTGCTAGATTTGCGTTGTCATGCTTGTCAGATATTATGTAAGGTAACCTAATTTATTAATATGAGGGTGCACACCTCTATAAATCTCGGAAATCTATACAATTGGTCGACTCATGAAACTCTGATCAATTTAAACGTTTAGGCATTATAAGGGAATGGTAACTTTATTACCACCAACAAAGTTATCTTTTCTCTGGCTTGTGTATCCTTCGGTGCTCGGCGCTGTTTCAATGATAGTTCGAAAATGTAGCTATAGGGTATAAACATCGCCACATAATTTTTTACGAATTCTAAAAGCCAGCCGTGAGTTATAGCTAGTTGTCTATTCGCAAAAGTAATTTTGAAAGAAGATATATTCATTTATTTTAGTTGTGGAATTTATTTTGCGCAAATACATTTAAATATTTGGTGTCCCGAGAACCTCCGATGTCTATAACATATATTGCAGTGGCAACCACATAGCCAACTAACCACTACGAAAATTTTATTGGGTTTTGAAAGTGCGGCAGTTAATTGATTCCTCGGCTACGACCTAGGCGGAATGGTTGAGGGCTAGTCTTGAAAAAATTTGATTCTTCAGCCTGATAAAGAGTTTGAATACAAAGCCGTAACTTTGTTAATGGTACGTCATGTCACCTTGATATAGAAATAGTTAGAATGTTCAGACGTTGTAGCGATAGTGGATCATGTAGTGATTACACTAATTGCTAAGGGCCAATTTAAACTTTTGCAGCCAATCGGATAGTATACGACGAAACGGTTTTATACGGGTGCTTGGTACAAGTTATAGGTGACGTTAGGTACCTTTCGCTTAGAGAAATCTTTGACGTCTGCTAAATTTAGATAATTCTTGAGTTCTATGTTAATTAAAAATCTTACAAACATTCTCGCAGCTCATTTAAAAACAAGACTCGTACAGCTTGTGCCTTATGCCTCTACATTTGCCGCAATGCCGGATCAAAAAGCCTTTTTCTTTTCTTAGGTTTATCACTATAAAACATTTATGACGACCATGCACACGTTTGCTTTCGGTCTTTTTTAGCGTCTCAGTACGACATTTGCAGTAGTGAGAATGGTCGGTCGGATTTTCATGCACATTTATATGACACTGCTGCCATTATTAATACAATAATTAAATAAATCAAACAGCAGCAATAAAAGATCGTCATACAACTAAAACGAAGCACATTTTTCCTCCGCAATGGCGCTAGTCATTGCGATCATGAGAAGCTGAATGCCACGTGACCTTGAAAGGCCTGTTGATAACTCTCTAATTTAATGACCACTCCAATAAATGCCGAGCTTGTATATAGCTATAAATAATATTTGCTACTAAAAGCAAAAACTATAACGGCAGACATAGCAGTACATCATACAGTTTAACTTGACAAAGAAGAGTTTCAGTAAGAGAAGCTAGAATTATAAATAAAAATTGCCTTGCAAATAAAAAGATGTCCACCCATCGACTCACACGTCTAAGTACAGCAATCATAAGTGCTGTGTATATAAATACAAAAAATATATTGGAGACCACGTGTAAAAACAACGATACTAGAAGGACAACAATAAATTTTCGCGACTTCAAATTTGCGTGCATATGATGGCTTACAGCGAAATTGTTGTTAAATAGTGAACGAAAATCGAATGGAACGGGTTCATCTACACAACATCGACACCGCCTGATAGAAACTAGCTTTGTCATACGACGTAATTAAAGTTTATACATTACACAATGTATTGCTATTCTTTTATTATAAGATATGCATGTAAATTATTGATTTTAGTATGCGTTGATAAGTCCAGCCCCAAAAATATTTCCGTTTTCATTTGTAGTAGACAAACCCTACATGTTTAGTGCAGATCATGAGTAAAATGGAGAAGGTTCTTATTTAATCTAGATAATAAAACAAATAGTGGTATTCATTTCTTATTTAAGTACATAATATTATACATTGTTTTCTAAAGGCCTTGTGTCTTCTAGCCATAAGTACAAGACGATAAAGTACCAACCTATTGCCACTGAACTTCTTGTTCATAGTACATTTATTTTCTGTATAGTCGGCGTTTCTCATGGTCTTTACCGTCCAGTAGTAATATTCGAATCTGGTATTACCCATTGATAGTCTCCCAAAGTGCGTTTTCTTCAAAGCTGAGAAACAAGCTTATTTGAAGTAAATTTTGTTAAAATCATTTAATAACTGTAATATATTGACGAAAACTAGTTATATTATGGTTCTAGAATCGTTGTTTCACTATTCTGCTTCTTTCTGCTAGAAATACACTACCTGGAATAAGCTGCTGAGACATTTTTATATAGAATAGAGACACTAGGTTTGAAAACCGAAAGTTTTAACATTTGCAATGTATAATTATTTACGAGATCCTTTGTGCAAGTTCCTGTTGAAACTTGGGCAATATCTGTAAAATCAAAACTTACGAGGAGATACATAATCACCTAACGTTTTACAAAAGCAACGGCGACCTCGATCTAATTTTTTTAATAGATTGAATAAGACCTCTCATATGTCAATTCAGTAACTTGACATAAAATATTTTTGATCTCTGTATTACGTTCATCGTTTTTCGGAGACGCTAATTGTTTTCACAGACGTCATTGCAGTTAAAATCATGTCTTCTGTTGCAAAAAATTGTCTGGTGTATAAAAATATAAAGTTTCAAAACTATAATGGCGGAAAGTGATTCGTAGATTTAAACATAAACAGCAGAAGCAAAATATAATAGAAACAAATTTTGGTGCCCGCCTCCCATTCTTCTCAGTATTGTACGTTTTGTACGTTACCTTTTCTACGTTTGCCATTAGAATTCGACATTGAGAGGGAGCCATTGGTACGAAAAAGTCTATCAATTAGTACAGGGTAACCAACGACTACATGAATGCAAATTTCGTAATACATTTTTGGATTCTGATCAGTTTTTTAGAAGGATTATGTTTAGTAAAAGAAACAACACATCAGCAAATCAAGGTCGCCCGCTTGTTACTGATGGTGAATCGTGTAAAACTAATTAATGTACCCAAACCGATAAATTAAAGTGTTTATTTGCTACCATGTATGAGGATGTATGTATCTGTGGACGTGTGCGTGCGCGTGGCTACTTGCGAATGTTTCAAATTATTTATTATTGAAGAGTATACACAATAACGGTACTGCAAATGATGAGCGATTATGACAAGAACTACAATCACTCTTGATGGCCGTCAAAGCAGCAGTTTGTATCAGTGGTAAAAAATTGAAACCAACCTAGTTGTACGCTGCAAAAATGGAGTGTTTTTTGAATACCGAAAAGTAAAAGAAGAGCGCAAGAGGAAGCAAGGTAATCCTAAGAGTATCAAGTACCTTTAACGCAGCATTGGTTAAATATGAACATTTCATATGTATTGTTTTTACTCATTAATAATAATATTAATAATAATAATAATAATAGCACTAATATGATGATGATGATTATTATTATTATTATTAGTTGTGCATACGATTATTATTACGGTCACGCTGAAGCAAACGTCGAGAACGATGAAAGCTAGTGGACACTTTATTTTGTTTACCATGGTGTCTGCAAGCGGGTTGTTATTAATGGTGAAGCAAAAAAGAAGAACAGGTGCATTGGAATGCACCAAGTCGCGACATCAGGTCTAAATAAATCAAATATCGATCTGACAATGAAAGGGTTGCACCAAGCAACTACACAAGCCGATGATACACAAACAGAATTATTGAATCTCATTTAGAGTAGAAACAAACGTTACTATACATAGTTATAATTAGATTCGTCTTAAGGTGAAGTACCATGACAGCGAACGTCAGACCTAACGGGAAGAACAGAGGAGAAAATCTGGAAACAGCAATGGGCTGCAAGTATCTAGCCATGTTACCTAAAATAGATACGCAAAAGAATATGAATAGAGTTACAATGTGTCTTCAATAAAATATAAAACAACAGTAATGCATTCAATCGAAAATGACATGAGTATTCACTGTACCAATTAGATATATATAAAATAGATATTTGCATTATCAGTAACCTTAGAGAATGGCGTCGACAAAATCTTTTTAAGTATTTATTATAAAATGAAATTCTGATACTTTTTCAAAATTTAAACGATTACCATTCACCCTTCAGAGTAGCTTTTCAAAGCACGTTCAAATAAATGATTTTGCTTATAAATAAAAATACAAAATATGAATTCTATAAACTGGAAGCGTAGTTTGTTTATAGGAGGTAAAGGTAGGCAAGTACAACTTCATGAGCGGTAGATAAAAAAGTCTGAATATAGGTTTTATTCCATTGGCATAGTTTAAACTGAAGTACTAAGTCAAACGCCATTTTTGAACTTAAGGAAGTATATTCGAACTCTAAGAAGGTATGATAAAGGAGCATGCATATATTTCGGTCGAGAAAATCGAACAAACGTGGATTTAACAACTGGCTTGTTTTGAACTGCGCTGCTACCATAAGTTGTACGTGAAGAGTTGTTCGTAGGACGTATATGACAAAACGTAGATTTGGACACGTAAGTGGCAGAAAATTTATTTCGAAGTATTATTGAACCGCAGATAAATCTTCCTTAACCTTAATGCCGAAATTATCTAATTTAGAATCACTGATATATGCCTATGTGCCATCAGCGCAGATAATAACATTCGAGCGCTTGAACAGTTAAAATTACATATCCGACGTGCTGAAAAGAGGACGGCGACCTGCCGATATGTACTAACTGCATTTTGTCATTTTTGAAAGAGAATAAAAGACTCACGGAGTCAAAAAAGCAATTTAAGGGTGACACAAGCATTTTGCTCTTCGGAGAAGGTTAAAGAGTCATAAAATTGAAAGCGTCGTACTACGAGCTTTACGGAGATCATATCAATCTGTGTTGAAAGTATTAAATTCAGCTACAAAATTGTCATTTGGTCGAGTAAGATATGTTCAATCGATTCAGTTCTTGGCTGGG
>MNPL01003826.1:0-27895 GCA_002081605.1 Tropilaelaps mercedesae | reverse complement strand
CGAAGTAATGCAAAAACTGGTACCGTGGACGTTAAATGTTGGCTGATGGTCAGCCTTAAAAAATATAGTTCTTGTCTGGGCATAGGCAAACGTTGGTAACCTTTAATGGCTGACATTAGTTAACCTCTACTATAATATTCATACGCGTCAACTAATTCAAGGACATAAGCGGGACGATTTCTGTGTGATAAAACCCAATTATTTTATTACCTCGAGGATTTTCTTCTTTCGTGGTCCCGGAGGGTACGTCGACAACATGAAACACAAGCTTTTCATTTTTCTTCCCTCTCTTTCTCAGCTTCTCTGGGGCGACACCTTCTGGCATCGATACCACAATTTAAAGTCTATATCAAACTTTTGATTTAGAGCTCTTTAGTGACTCTCCCAAGTATAACTTGTGCCCACTCAAATTTATCGTGCGTAGACGTGGTTCTCCGAGCCATAGCCAGGTCAAAACCTTTATTACGATATCACTCGGTTCTTTTGTTTGCTATCAGATTTCACGGCAGCATGTTAGCGAGGAATAGTAGGCTCAGTTGGGACCATTCGGTCCGCTCGACCCCGATTGACAGCGCCTGTTGGGTTGACCTAAGTTTTGCAATTGTGCCTAATTTTTTTTATCACGGCGGTAGCGGCGAGAAGGATGCATGAAAACAGAATATTTTTAACGATTTAACAAACAGTTTTCGACTCTATTGCTCTCGGGATTGAAAAAATCTCGTAGCAAAAAGACGCACGGGCGGTTAATGAAATTCAGAAAGGGCAACCGACATGGCTTATGATCTTATAGATTTTGCAGTTTTAGCTGCTCTCTCAAAAAATTGTGCGTACTCACCAGCCTTTATTTATCGCTTATATTCGCCTGAAGGCTCTACTCGGCTCGTCGGCACTGACGATTTTGAAGGAATATGCCGGATAACTCGCCTTCGAAGCGAAAATAAAGTAAGCCTTTTGCTACGGGCAGTTAGTTTCCAATACGAACAAGCACTATCCTCTGTACCTCTGTACCTCACTGTCTGCAACGGCATGTCCGCTTAGGATACTGAAGATTTGCAGCCTATTTTCTGATACACCGCAAACCCGCGGCATAATTCGTGCAAGGGTCAGAATTTCCTATTGGTCACTTCGGTTTACATGCCGATGAAATACGTTTTACATGGATGTGTTTTAGACGCGCCCATTCAGTCGCTTGTTTACCAATAATGATTCCATGGTATTTTCGCCATCGTGAGAATAATACCACTCGTCCCCTTTCAACTCAGGCGTAACACTTAGGTTTTATTAAGGTCAGTTTGACCTAGATATTGCCCCCACGCTTCGACACAGTTCTGCTGCATTCTTTATGATCTTGCATCTTACCTCGCTTCTGAGCGGCAGTCAGATCGTCGGTGTACGCCAGCTTTCAGCCAAGTAAAAGGGCTCTTCATTTTAAGCCTTTAGGCCTTTTTCCTTGCCTTTAACGCTCCAAAGTGCGAAACTGTGTATATTGTCATCACACACAAACGACCTATAACAGACAATGTATATAGCTGCGCTTTTCCAATTTTAATCATATGCCTCGGGCACAATTCGTGATCGGACAACACTGGAATTTCACCATGTACAAGCTCCATGCTCGAGTCAGGCGGTAATTAAAGAAACGTGGACTAGACCCTTATTATTTTTCTAAAAAACGACGGAGATAATCTTACACGCGCCCATCGTCACACGTTTGTATTTGCCGGATAGTGTTGGATAGTGTCCTCCCGCTGAGGACGGGCTTGCTCTACTTAAATTCACACAATTCTTAAGGACAAAAATTGGCTGGAATTACTTATTGTCTTACTTCAGCCTCGCAACCTGAACAAACTCTTAATTTTCTCTTTTTGAAGAAGTTTATTATTAATTTAATATAGTAATTAACTAATAATTTAGTAAATTAGTCTAGCTCTTCTTTACCATTTCTCCGCGTTTCGGTCGTATATTGTTCCTGCAAGGTATCGATGGCGGCACCTCTCGCCATAGTCAGGTCTAAGTCCTCGTCTAGGAGTCTCGAAATTTTGTCTTCTCTCAGAAAGTTCCACGGCAGCCTCTTGAGTAAAATAAGGACCATTCGGCACCGGTTGTTTACCGGATTGCTATCTTGTTAGGCCGACCTAGGTGCACCACTATATTTTTCTGAATGCAGTGCTATATTGCTCCAGACAGGTGTTACATAAAATGCAATAGACTCCGCAATCGAAATTGGTAACCGGCGGCTGCCCCCTAAAGCTCCATTAGCCCTCGGCGTAGTGTTTTTCAAGTCCACAACAACCCGCTGTGCCTTTGCTAAGACGTATCTGTTCGTCATTAGGACGGCGAGATTGTCGGCATATGGCAGCACCTTTACATTTTTTAAAAAATTTGTCGCATCCAGTACCCGTCATAGGCCAGGTTCCAGAGCATGAGTTCAAAACCCGCTTGAAAGCCACTAGCGTTAAACTATCCTTCCTAGACCTGTATGGGTCATCGTGTGGCTTTTTCTCTATTTTATTAATAATCTTGTATTTAAAACTTACTCGTTCATTTTCGCCATGATATATTGAAAGTAGATAGGTTAATGGCCAAGGATAGAATCTTTTTCCAAGCTTGGATATCGCCACCAGTTTCATCCTCTTCCGTTCTTTCGAAAACTTTTCCCCAGAAGCCCATTTACCGCTTGCTGGAAGAGGTCCTGCCACCTTACTACAGCATTTTTGGTGCTTTAGACATGGGCCCTTATCGAATGCGGGCTGTAATCCAGCCAATCCAATGACCTCGTTTTTGACATACTCCATGAGCCTTTTTGAGTCTACTTTAAATTCCACGACCCTCTTCGCACCACCTCCAGAAGAATAGTCCTTAGCTTCTCGCCAACCGCTCTGTATACCAACCCCAGACATCAGCATCTACAGCGTCTAGTAGCTTTTTCATGTTTTTGGCTTCCATTGGCTATAAGGCATCGTGGCTGCTTTCTCTACGGCTCCTTATCTCTAGACTAAGCCTCTTTGAGTCTTCGCTGCCAGGGAATGGTTCTGTGATTTCCTCGCTGTTCAAGTGTTTGGACTCGTGAACCTACTACGACTAGTTCTACTTTTTGACACGCTTCCTTCGTTACTTATGATTTTGTCGACCCCGGCCATCACCTTCATTGTTTCCAGTACTCTAAACCAGTTGTCCACCTCTGCAAAGAGAAGGAATACGTTCAGCCTCCCAATGTGCCATCTTTTGACGGGTGACGCGAAAGTTTAAGTGTGTCAGTTAGCTCCATCACATTTTTACTGGATGAGCGCTAATGGCAATGAGTAACCCCTCAATAGGTTTTTAAGACTAAAATAAGGCTTTAGCTGCTTAGTCGGTGACTTTCCTAGCTGACTCTCTCCTTGTAACCTTATTTTCTTTTTCTGCTTCACAGATGAATTACTGTTCTCCTGGGTAGATTCACCGTGACTTTTCGTTCTTTTAAGCATAAGCACCTTACACGTTCCAATTTTATATGAGTATGAAGGGCAGCGAAGTCAGACACACCTCACAACGAAGTATGCGAGTAAAGGAATCGGTGTGCATGCTTGGCCACCCTACAAACACGTCTATCTACACTATCTTAATTTTTCATTCAAATGCTCCTATTAATTTCTCAATTTATACGAAAGCATCAAATCAAGGCATTCATTTTTGGATTAGCTTTGCAACATGTTCTACTCTATCAAGAAAAATCAGAACGGTGTGCTTTACTATGTTCCATTAAAGGATGACAGTAGAGGCCTTTACAATCTGCTATCTGATATTTT
Source organism: Tropilaelaps mercedesae (assembly GCA_002081605.1). Taxonomy (NCBI): domain Eukaryota; kingdom Metazoa; phylum Arthropoda; class Arachnida; order Mesostigmata; family Laelapidae; genus Tropilaelaps; species Tropilaelaps mercedesae. The sequence goes on along the minus strand of MNPL01003826.1, from coordinate 24,107 downwards.
GCCTTCGTGATTGTCGTATTCAGACGAATAAAAAGAAAGTTAGAGGCTAGTTAGTTTTTCTAAATGACGAACAGTAAGACATGCCTAATTTAAAATTTGTTGTACAGAAATGTAGTCGCCGGCGCTTGAAACAGATGAATTCGATATAGTATTCAGAGTAATTATGATAAAATAGGTTAGGGTCGACAGGGGGTAACGCCGGAGTTACGAGGAAGGCCGCAAAGGGACCGAACAGGAGAATTTTTCTAGAAATCAATAGGGCTTTTTAAATTGGCTTAAATACTGTTAAAAAATTGTCACGGCAACAGATGAGCAGTTGAGATACCGTATAATAATAGAAAGCAAGAAATCAGTCGTTGCTAATTTTCCTGAATCTGACCTGTTCCTTGATGAGATATTATTTGTGATACAGTTATGATATGGGATATTACATCCATAAATAGAAGCTATAGAACATCTAATAACTACACATTTAAGCTTTTGGTGGTGATATATTTTGTGACCCCATTTTAATATAAATGAGACCTCAATAGAAGGATCGCCTTATTGGTGGAGTACCATCGTAACGTTTATTTAGCTTCATTTTTTCACATTCTAAAGAAAATCGCCTTCAATTATTTTATCAAGTCTATTTTCGCGCTTGTTTTGTTAAGCGTGCGACACATATATACAGAGAAGGACAATGAACTACGTTACTTAAACATACTAGTTATCATAACTAATGAGTTAGTCATAATAATTATATAAATGTTACTTTAGGTATGCTGCAGTTTGCAAAGTTGTCTGCTTTTACTGCTTATAGGCAGCACTGTCTACGTCAATTATTTCACTTACTTTATATTTTTACAAGCCAATCACTTATACCATCATGTACGGCTCCTAAAGCCAACGGTTTGTTCAAGCCGTTCCTTCAGTTCAATCACCATCATACAATAATTATTTTCATTTCCAGTAATTATTATAATAATTAATAATCTTAATACGCAATAATTATTTCGATTGAAATGTCATGATCGCCGGCTAGATCAGCTATGTTACATCACCTACATATGGTTAGCTCGGAAGCCGTTATTCGCACTAACGGTATCAATCATGTTGATAATAGTTATTTACCCAATTAACCCCACAAGTTTGCAGAATTTAGCAACAACGTTATCATGCAGCGAGCAGTCTGGACAAAACTAGTCGCAGCATGCAAGTGTGATATAAATGACTATGAAATTTATGATTAATTCACAAGAATATAATAACAGTAACTGTTGTAACTAATGAAGGTTAAACATAGCAACTAAAAACATCACAAAACTATACTACGGATGAAAATTTGTCTCTGTGCTCTCTTGTTGGTTTGCAGACGACGTTGTTTTCTCTACAATCACTGGTTTGCTTTTACGTTGTGTGTTCATGAACTGAATTGCTCTGACGACTCAAGAATAGCTGAACCATCACGATTTGTCTGAATTCGACAAAAGATGAATAATGTTGTGTTTGTCCTTACTCGTATTACTATATTTCTATGGCCATCGTCGCCTTTTTGCACAGTTAGTAATTGTACCGATTATCCACGTAAAAGTGCCTTCATCCTGAAGTTACCTTCTTCCTTCTCGTCACCTGTATTCAGTGTTGTTCATTTCATGTCCACGTCTATATATATTTTTTATTTATATAATCATAATACCCATTATACCCACTTATTCGCTTCGGATAGTAGTTATGCTTTCACCAAGCTCATCCATAACCTTTCCTCTTTTACATACTAACCCCAGCAGTGTTGGTTTTTATCTGTAAATCTGTATTCAACTTGTTGTTTGTGTATATCTATATATTTTTTTGTAGTAATTCGTTGCTGTCAGAATTGTCATTACGTTATGTTGTGGCGGCTGTATTGGAGCTCGGAGATTCACCAAACATATCAATATTAGTGTCTCTCTTAGATTCTTTGTTATCCTCGTATCCTAGACTTGCTCCTGTATCAAAAGGAGGCGCTTCTGCTTGTGGTAAACCTTCGTGAAATTGTTTTGGTGATGCTGCTTCGTCAGCAACAGGAGTACCTTCCCCAGTTTCCTCCATCTTGGGAGCATCTGCAGAAGTTGTAGTGTTATCTTCCTCTTCTTTCGTGTACGCAACACATGATGAGGCAGTTACTGCTTCTTTAGGGATCTGCTCCGTAGATGACAGTAGGGCTAGCGTGGGCGGAGGCGGTACGGGAACGTCTACAATAGAAAGATTGAATTACTTTGTCTGTAAATATGATGGACAGGTTTGAACTATCATAAAGTACGAGTACCTTCATAGCTACTATTGAAATGTAAGGCAACTTAGGTGCTAATTAATCTTAAGTTCCTCTTTTAAAGCGTCGTTTCAAGATGTGCTATAATATAGGTCCCGCCAAATGTTTACAATTTTAAGACTTAACGTTGGAAATCACGTTCATTGTACTGACCGTCAGGGGCGTCAGACCAGCGTGATTTTCGATCTCGTTTCCGTTCTGTTCGTTCACCTATTAAAGGCCCACTTGTTTCCGCAACCCTTTTTGTTTGGTTGGACACTGAAGTAGAGCTTGAAGCCATGGGTGTAATTCCAGGCGGGTTTTGCTGCTGCTGTTGAGACGGTATTGCCAAGTTACCAACACTTCCTGGCCCTCCTGAGCCACCAAAGCCCCCATGTCCTCCAATGCCGCCCATCGGACCACCAGGCCCAAACGGACCACCTACAAATATCAGAACTTCGTGAGGACTTAAAACGTGATCTCAGAGTTGTTCCCATTACTTCAAAATAGGTGTCCCCACAGCATCGTACCTTCCTTCATAAAGTTGCAGCAATAGTTCAAAGTTTCAGTTCTTTCTTGTAATATGTAGAACGTCAATTAGTGACACTACAAACCTGACGGAGGAGGGCCATTGAACATGTTTTGTTGATGCTGCATATGCGGTGGTGGCCTAAACTCGGGTCTCATAGCAGGTAACCCATGTCGCCAGGCGGGCGGTCCTCCAGGAGGACCATTCCATTGACCAGGGGGACCTCTCCCGCCCATGAAATTTCCAGGGCCGCCAACTAAAGAATACAATCGTGAGCATTATATGAATTCGAAGATTCACATTTCTGACCCTAGTATTAACGTAATAGTATTGACTACATCACAAATATTGTTATTGCACTTTCCCTAATAACTTCAGCTTCTTAATGCTATATTCTGCCAAAAATATGTGTGTATAACTTTCTTTTGCAATTGAAGCTACTTACATCTCGGAGGCATGTCCATTGGGCCATCCATATGTCCTTCAAGCCCGTTTCTAATTCCAGGACCTCTCGGTCCTACAGGCATTCCCCGGTGACCCATTGGTCCGCCTCCCATGGGACCACCCATCGGACCACCCATTGGTCCCATCGGACCTCCCATATGCATTCCCATGGGGCCCCGAGGACCGCCCATGCCCATACTGCTTATTGGGCCCATCGCCCCGCGTGGCCCTCCCATATGACCTCCCATAGGTCCTCCCATCGAATTTCCCAAGGGGTTTCCAATTGGTCCCCCGGCCAGTTGTCCCATTGGGCCTCGTGGAGGCGGTAAAGGCCCGCGGACACCTTGAGGGCCAAATCCACCTGTAGTCCCCATTGTTTGATGTGGTCGTGAGAGTGACTGATTGTCACTGTTTAACGACGAGGGCATCGGTGACGATACGTTCACAGGAGCTACTCCTGACAAAGGTGGGGGCGGTGGAGGTGGGACAACACTGCCGTTTGAACTCGTTGGAACTGGCGAGGCCGAGGTCAGTTGCGGCCCAGAAGGAGGAGCTGGTGGGACAGCAGGACGCATGATCCCAGCAGGAAGCATTGACATTATTGAAGGTATCTGTGGCATGGGCGGAATCGAAGGCATACCCATTATTGTTAGGGGAGTATTAGCCGAAGTCGGAATGGTGGGTAACGAGAATGCCGCACTTACCGGCGGGACTCCAAAAGGCAATGGAATACCCGCTGGTACGACAGGTGGTACACCCATCGGTAGGGGTGTTTTCCCACCCGATTTAAGGATATCATAGCGGTGACGCAGGTCGTCCGACATCGAGTCAATGTCGATCATTCCACCATCTTCTAGCTGGGTTAAGTCTGTGACAGGCGGCATCCGATCATCGGGAATATAAAAACAGCCTTGGTCAACATCCCAGAAATCCTTGAGCTCTTTGTGGTTTTTAGTGCCCTTATGTGGTGCCCAGGCAATCTTAATCCGTGAACTTGATCCCTTCATGCGAATGTTGCGTTTATTGAGCAACGTACGATATGCATCTTGTCGCCGGTCCATGCAAATGTAGGCGCAACCCCGGGGTGGAATTATCTGTAAAAAGTATAAGTTATTCAACCTTTATTCAACCTTTGATTGAACTTCTCGTGTGTAAGTTTTTAAAAAATTTACCTGCATTCATTAACATTTTATATCAGCCTGTAAGACTTACATCAATGCTAAGAATCTTTCCGTACTCTCCAAAGCTAGCCTCGAGGTCTGATTCGGTCGTAGTCTTTGATACGTGGCCCAACCAGAGCGTATTAGAACACAACGTAACACAGCTCTTTTTCATTGGAGGGAGTCCTTTAGATAAACGTTCTCGCTCCCGTTCTCGGTCAGCTGAGCTGCTCCTGTCTCTTCGCCTGTCCCTGGAGCGGTCGCGCCTTCTTGAGGATCGATTGCTAGACCGAGATCTTGAGCGTCTTCTGCCTCCAGGGCTTCTGCTGCGCCGCCTCCTCGAGTCATCCTTTTGGCGAAGATCTTCATCTTTGCCCGTTCCGCCACTACTTGGTATCTGCTGACGAATATCGGTATCTATCGGAGCTGCAGGTGGTGGTGGAGCAAATGGGTTTGTGACCATTACAGGAATACCAAATGGATTGGGGTGCATAATAGCGCTAGGAGGAGGTACCATGGCCAAACTCAGCATATCAGCGGATGTAGCATGGTCAGTTTTTACCATCTGCCCAACACTTTGCGCAGCCAGTGCTTTCTGGATAGATTCGAGCATGGAAGGGTTTAGGACGCTATTAGCAATCTTTTGCACATCTTCAACTTTGGCTTCTGGTGGATGGGGTACGGTGACTGGTGGCGGCGGGGGTGGTACCTGCTTGTCATCCTCCTCCTCTCCGTAATCGAAGTCTAATAATTTGCGATCGAAAGCGGGCTTATTTTCTTTACTCTGTTCCTTGAGTTGAGAAGCCATTGATGATATCTTTGTAGCTAGCGTTGGATCTTCTACCGACGCTTTAATCGCTTCATCGCGAGCACCATTTCGCGATTCGGGTGGTTTGCTTGAAGGAGCTCCAGCTACAACTTCATGAAGCATCTGGGTAACTTCTATGGGAAATACACCATTCTTTTGCCAAAGGTTTAGGACCCGAACAATTTTGGGTCGTTCGTCTTCGGGACACTTCACCAAAGCCTGAAATGTGTTTTTGATGTTCTTCTGAAAACGAGGCGCAAACACATCTTTCTCAGCCTTAAATTGGTGTCGACTCTGACGAACAATCGAATCGATGACATACAGCCCAGGAACCTGTAATTAATAAGAGATATTGGCGTAAGTGTGCACGACTGTATTTAACTAATTTCTGAATGCGTTTATGAAATTCACATTTTCTAGCACTGAAAAAAGTACGGAAAGAATCATAATCTAGTATTTTAACCTTATATTCGGGTTTGCACTTATGGATGAACTTTTCGACGGAGTGGACGACATGCTTGTAGAGTTTTACGGTTTTCATCGCTCTCTTGGTGATATCTGTCATCTTTGCCTTAGAAACCGGCGGCCGGGTCTCATATAAAGACTGGAGCTGAAACGCATAGTTTAACGACTCGTTAACATTAAATTCTAAACTCCGTTATATTTTTCGAATACCGAAAGCGATTTGAAACTATCGCTAATTTGACATGGAGAGCAGTTAGCCGCATGTGCCGGGATTCTAACTGTATATATATAGGAAATATTTACTGCTTGATCAAAAAACATTCGGTAGATTCGTAGCTAATCCAGAGAAGGCGAAGAATGTATATAATTTCAGAGTGGTTACCATTTGTGATATGCTATAATTTTGTTTAAATAATTTTGTTGTAATTTTGTTAATAAAGTTTGCGTAATTTCATTTGATTAATTTCTTTCACACAATTCAGGTTTATGTAAATTAAGACTGAGTCTTAATATCGACATTCTTAAAGCACAGCCATTGGGTAATATCCTATTATACATAAACTGATGTTATTGATAACCGTGTCGTTGATCTTGGTGGCAATGCACATGGTAAAAGACACAACACACTGTAAATAGCTGTCAAAGAGGACGACAATAAAATTGTTTATGTGGTTTCCTCTTTCTGACTTTCTTCAGTATGAATTAAGATTGAACTAAGATTAAGGCCTGCACTAACCATGCGTAATCGTTTGTACTTATCACATAGCTTGTTTTAGATACAGCAACCTCTAACTATTGATCACGCTTATGGGGTGACTACGCGAAAAAATGATGCTTATAAAAAGGTCATAAACGGAATGAATTACAACATTTAAAAATCTTTCATTACGGTAGATCTTTATGACAGACAGAATAATACAATTATGTCTAAATTTCGATCGGTATTGAAAATTCGAGATATGACATAATGTGCCTTCTAACAGCCATTGATCTTTGCTTAGAGACTGAAACATTTTCATACTTAGACATCTTTCAGGTATACATCATTCAGTTCTGTTGCAATATATGCTCAAAACACAACATTGTGAAATAGGAAGATTTTGTTATTTAAAATTTAACTTACAAATTTACAACAAACAAATGGGGGGGTTTCGGGTGTCATTCGTGAGTTTGATTAAGCGAGGTGGCTAAAGTGGGTATGCCTGAATTTTACGAACGATACAATGACTCGCCTGAACCCGCAGTTTTCTACATAGAGAACGACGGCAGATACATCGATTCATAGTTCCAAAGTGAAATATCGTCAGCGCCGCCAAAATGTTCTCATAGCAGTGATACTGGTCGATGAGCGGGGTCCAGCGGCGAGCGGAGTCGACTCGAAAGTGCAGGCAAATAGGACAACAAAATAGTGCAGTATACAAACCTCGGCATTGAACGCCTTCACCTCTTCCATGGCTGCCTCACTAGCCATCGTCAAATACCGCACCGAGTTTTCAATAGAACTCACACAAACCACCAGTAGCCAGAACACAGTTAAATCAATACAATTCACGAGATAATGCAGCGCCGTGCGAGCCGCATTGCAAACAAGCACAAGCCGCCTCTCTGTTGGTCCGATACAAACAAGATCTTTGTGCGCGTAGCGGAGCGATATAGCCCTAGATAACCGCGGGGAAATTCGAATCAATCGTTATCAACCCCGTCAACCGTCGGCAGACGGTATCGATCAGGTGGTTGAATTGTTGTGCGTGTGCGACGCGCTCTCCGCAAAAATAGGAGTCAAACGCTCATCGAGAACTGTTTCCAATTTGTTTTCTGATGACAAATCGACGATCGAAGACAAAGTTATAAAAAGAAAATGTAAGGGTGCTCTAATTGGAACTTTGCCAAGAAGGTAAGGTCTTCTTACATGGCTGATCAGGTTAAAACAGCGTATATCGAAGATGAAATGAGATGATGTATTATTATCCCCTATTGGGTAGATACGTATGATCAGTATGAGATACTCTGATCAGAATACGTATTCCTTTAGAAATTTTCTCCGTCGTTTAAACATAAAGACGTTTAATCTATCGTTCTCTAATCCTGTTTGAAGCTTATGCCGAAATTTTTACGCGATCAATAAGATACATTATGAATATAACGCTTTAAAAAAGCAATCGTTTTATGCATTTTATGCATCCGGGTAAATAAATGGAAAAACACATTTGATGGAGTTTGAATGCCAACGTTTGGTGAAAATAGGGAAAACATTATCGTCAACTGGATGAACGTATTGGTGCAGTCTGCGCAAAATGATGTGCCCACAATAACTAGGCATCAACTTGCGAGTTAAATCCTCAATCAGTAGATGACCCTGTGTCTTTCCAGTCTCTCAAGGTGCCTATTAGCAACTGCACAACCCCTTCTGTATGTCTGATGATTGTGTTTGATGAAGAAAATCAACCGCCCTCATATAGCCCAATACTTGTAGTGGACCCCCGCACACCTTGCCTGTTACATTCATAGTTAATCGACCCGGTCACTTTAGTTAAAAAAACAACATTTTTTATTTACTGATAGCGCGATATTATGTAATACATATGGAAGAATGTACATCGGATGGTTATCCATTACTGTTTCTTCAATATTTAATTACAAGAATTTCTAGGGTGACCCCGTTTAAGCGTACCTACATCGCATTAAGGTCCGACAAAATTAGTGCAAGATAAATGGAAGAACACGGACTGTGACGAGTACTAAATTGAAAATGCTTACTACACGCTGACAGCTGTTGTGTGGTGCGATATTGTTTTGAGTGGTCTGACGGATCGATATAATTTTGTCAGTCAACAACACATACGTTGTCAATTAAATAGGCTTAATGTTTTTAGCTTTATTTCCATTCCAGAGATAGAGGAAATTCAATAAAATTTTCTCTCATAAAAAAATATAGTGAAACTGAAATTCATACATAAAAATAAAATATTAAATGTTCTAAGTAGAATTAGACACGATAATTTAACGTTTTGTATATCATGTTACTTCAAATCTTTCTGGAAATGTTTGGCACAAAGAGATGTCTGGCAATGAAAAATAGATGGCGTAGGTTTCAGACGTGAATGATAATGTTCGTAGTATGCAGCTGAGTTCCGCCAAATGCAGTTCGGAAAGCGTTGTTAATTTTTAGATTTCTAGAAAATCTAAAATCTCTGTAAATGTTCTAAAACCTGCTAAAACCATTGCGGCAGGACCTTATCGGCAGCAATTGACATTTACCGGGAAAAGACTATTTCGAAGGCAAAGAAATAACCTCCTCCAATAAACCATAAATACCAACAAAACGCACCTTGCAGGGTTTTCGATGTAGCACTTCTCCGTAACTGGAGAAACCCGAAAATACCCTTATGGTTATTTCGCGACAATCCACCGAGCCACAACGTTTTGATTTGTGTGTTTAATCTGCGCACAACCATCTATTGCGCTTTCTCGCCTTTCCTCAGCTTTTCTTACTTACGACGCAGCTGGAGAGTCGCCTTTAAAGGAATTCGCTTGTTCATCTGAGAAGAAATGTATGAAGCATGTGCGCGCAATATAGTTTAACTGGAACAATTTAACGCCTGAGAAAATGAAACTTGAAAATAATGCAGCGAATACGTACCTCCCTTTCGTAACATTCTTGTCATCTATGTAGATATATCTATACCCGCCACAGCAGTAAAACTGTGGACTACAATATAGGCTAACAACGTTTTTCTCGCTAAGTGCGTATATAGAGGTATTTATCTTGCTGACGCAGGTATGTATGAGATGTGAAGCCTAAATAAAATTTCTACGCTTGAATTACAACGCGAATGGTAGCTAACTGAAGAGTTACAACATATAAATTGTTGAATCAGATGTCGTTATTGACAAAGTTATTTTCAGTCGTCTATCGAATGTGTTCTTTTCAGCCTCAACCAGCTTTTATGATGTGTCAATTTATTACAGAAAACAACATGGAGCTGTCATGTGTAAAGTATGTTCTACTTGACATTGAAGGCACCGTGCTTCCAATTTCATTCGTCAAAGACGTTTTGTTTGTGTATGCCCGCCGACATCTCGAGGAATTTCTCGAGGAAAACTGGCTGAAAACCGAGGTGCAGCATGCTGTCAAAGAGATTCAAAAGTTTGCAGAGGCAAATAGTGAATCTCCTGCCATCGATATAACAAGCAAGATATCCGTTGTTAAAAATGTATCCTGGCAGGTGAATATACTGGAGCAATTTCTTCAAAGCTGTACTTTCAAATGAGCAAGCCATTACTTTTTTAATAGAGGTCTTCTAAAAATTTTTAAATATAAATGAAGGTTAAATATACGTTCGCTGTTTTCAAAGTTTCGTTTTTATCTCCCCAGTCATGCGAACCGATTGGAAGTGGTCAAATTTGACGAAAAAATTATACTACTCGACCTCTGATTCTTATGGTTCGGAAAATAAACGTTTTTTATACTTTAAGACTGACTGTCACGAAACACATAGTTCGGTAAATGAGTGTTCGGCTCGCTCATATTTCTAATGTCTCGCATTTTTTATCACTGTGAAAAAATGATTTGTTCATCTGAGATTTTCTCTTTATAAACCTACATCACAGCACATATATGTATTAATTAGCATCATGTAAGTTAAAAAATTAAACTTTAGGAAATGATTTAGCCGTGTTTAAACAAAACACATTTTAAAAGATTTCCTCTGACGAATTTTTCAGTTCTTTACTTGTTAACCTTATATCGATGTGAAATGCGCCAGCGCATAATTATATATTTCCCACCATTTATATTTCAAACGTGTTCCTGATTTTATGAGATTTAACTGCCTATAAAAACCGAAACTTATTTTTTAGATGGATAGAGATTTAAAAACGGCGGGACTGAAAGCTCTTCAAGGCCAAATTTGGTATTCCGGCTACAAAAAACGCGACTTGCTAGGAGATCTTTACCCAGACGTGTATCCAGCACTCAAGAAGTGGAGTGAAAGGGGAATAAAAATCGGTATCTACTCATCTGGTAAGTGTCCTTGGGTTCCCACATTGCGTGTCAGTCGAATTAGCTTTTCTAGTAAAAGGTCTCGGTCATTATCCAACTTTTTGAAAAGCTTTGTCCGCGCTGAAAGGGAAAGCCATTAAGCCCACAATGTGTCCCTAAACTCTGGATTTAATACTTTTTCTTCTAAATCACAGAAGAAACCAATAAAATAAAAATGCACAACTTAAATGTAGACATATTTTGAAGGTAAGGAAACAAGCTTGACTACCACATCTATTGCTTACAAATAGACAAGAATTACTTCCGAAGTTAGGATTCTTTCGTAGAGTACATAAACAAATGTTTTACCATACTGGATTTTAAAACTAGCGTGCCAGCTGAAAGGGACTGCAAGGTTATAATCAACCATAAGGTTAAGGTGTATTTTATAAATATAAGCTAGTTGTTGGTCGACGTTGTAGTGTGTCTCACATGTCTAAGTTTAAAAGCGAAATTCTACGGATTTTGAAGTACAATTCCTCAACAACACCTTTTTACCTTGATTGGTCTTTGTTCTAGAGGGCCTGCACTAGCTTTTTTAGTGAAAGTATTTTTTCAAAATGTAATGGTCAGATCGCAACATTATATATTTTGCTGCACATTTTGCACTACGTCTGGTACAAAGTCGCTTTATATCCTAAAACCAAAACAGCCTTTGTCGCACTTGTAGAAGCATTCTACTTTCATAGCGTTAGTGCACAGCTTCACGGTACAAAAAAAGTAGTTGAAAACAAGTATTTATAGTTAACCTATGACTGGCTAGAAATTTTCGATTAACATAGTTAAAGTTAAATTGCTCGATAGGGATTACACACGTCCAGGAAAGACATCCTGCAATTATACTTGTTTTATGTACATCCTTACAGGTTTCACAGTATTTTATGGATTTACGACTTAATGGATTATGCAACAAAACAATATTATTACAAAAATTTCGACATTTTTCACGTTATTTCGCTGGTTTTATGCTATGTATTTGGTGCTTAACAGGTAGTATATTGGCCCAACGTTTGTTATTCGAACACACCACGTCAGGATCACTGCTCAACATTCTCGACTCGTTTCACGATCAAACCACGGCCGGCTCGAAGTTAGAGCCGTCCTCTTACGCCGCGATTGTCGAGCAAATTTCTTGTCCCGCAGAGAATATACTTTTCTTAACCGATGTCTACGAGGAATACCAAGCTGCACGTGCTGCGGGAATAAAATCAGTTATTGTTCTGCGCGATGGAAACAAGCCTCTTGGCAAAGAGAAAGAGGAAAAGGAACGCGTAAAACTAATATCAACATTTCACGAATTACAGCTTGATTAAAAACACGCTTTAGGTAACATGCGATATTACACAACATACTTTTATATTTGCAATTTGCTCTTATGTAAACTTAACCAATAAACTAAAAAAAACAATTTTTTAGTTCAAATAATGCTCGCATTTTTGCTTTTTCAGGTAAACCTACACTATACGCTGCTGAATTGTAGAGCTAATGTTTCCAACATAAGGTTCTTTTTTAATATTACGTTTACAACAATTTAAACGATGTGGAACTTACAATTATGCCAGTAAGCCAAAGGTTTTATTATGTTCTATATTGTTAGCCCTTAAGTAATAAAATATTACGGACAGCCTGGACTTCAGTATTACAAAACGGTGAAAATCTTGTCGTCACTAAGGCTTAACCTTATGCTTTACCCAAAAGTAACTAGTGGTCAGGGCCATACGAAAGACATTCATAAATTTATAAATCGCATCTGAAAAGTTTGACACTGATCTCACGTACACATTCTTCGGCATATTCTCTTATATTTTCAATCCATTGAGCACACATAGTATATTCAAGCAGCAATTGTTTTTTGGTAAGAACCTGAGGGTTATTTTTGGAATTGATAGAGAACAAGACGCAAAGCTAAATAATAGAAATACCAGAGGTAATGTGGTGTGACTTCGGTCATGTTTAATTACGGTTTCGCTACAGTCAAATGCATTTTAACTGATTTTAGTCGTACTTTGACACAATTTAAGCCTAATATTGGTGAAATCTATATCCATTATAGTCTCTGTAACAAAGCGAGTCAATGGATGCTTACGTTGCACAGTATATTTCGTGCTCAAAAATATATCCGGTTACTAGGAAATAGTTTGTAACACGTCTGTACACACTGAACACGTTTCTCACAATTCTTACATATCAATCCGTATATATGCAACTGGTTCTATGTAGAAACTGTGTAAGAGAGGTAACCTTTACCCCTAATAAATTTCAAAATTAAACAAGTTTTTTGTGCCACATGAGCATAGCAGTTTAGGACGTCTTATGTAAGTGTCGAATTATTTCTTTTCAAGTCGCTGAACTAAAATCATTCGACAGAATGAATTTACGAGATGTGTTTGAATTTTTGAAAACAATATTGTTGAGCCATTACAACTGAATATTTTCAGAGTGAATCTGGCGCTGGATACGTAAATGATTTATCAACCAGCTACAGCAACTAAATTTATATATAAACCACGTTTTTACAAAAATGTAGAGAAAACATTAAATTGAAAGCTAATGACAGTATTGACTCGTCCTAGTGTAACAAGAGAGATAAGGTTAGGTATATTATCAGGTGGCATTTAGGTGAAACTTTTGAATTATGCAACTTATGATTCAATAAAAGAGAACAGGAATTCTTTACCACATTTTACTATATGTTGTAATAGTTCGATAAAACGGGTTTAAAAAAGTTTAAATAAAACCCATATTTTGATGTACTTTGTTCACTAGCCAATTAAAAAGGCCATTCAATTATGGACTTTGAAGTTTAGATATTTATTCGTTTACGCATCTTCAGCTTTAGTCGTCCTCGTATAGATAATCTGAGAATGGTGCTTCGAAACGAGACGTATGTGGCCCTTTTCCATGAGCTCTTCTAAAGCCTTCTTTGCAAGTGAACCACGGATCTTCAAACGCTCAGAAACCACAGAGGGTGTAATCAGCTTGGACAAGGGAACCTTAAACAGATTAAGAAGAGCAAATCCAGTAGATACGATGATTTAATCTTCATGGTAGTTCTGATTAAGAGGTTTAATAAGCAATAAGAGCTCTTCCGTCACCACAATACAGTTTCGAACAATAGGCATTAAATAATAACAACAGGCATTAAATAAAACAATAGGCACCGCAGTACAGTTTCAACAACGGGCATAAAACCGAAGAACATGCAAGCGAATTAACCGAGGTTATATTAACAAGCCAAGCTGATGTTATTTTGTACGCGTTCACTTGAATCACTGTCAATCTTTGTCCTTGTGTTTTCCAACTGATAGAGAATGCCTTCCTGACCGCAGTCTTATAGCTTTTGCAAAGTGCTAATATACAAGCCAAGGCCACAGGACTGCAGGAAGGAGACATCCAATTTTGCAGACGACACTCTGGACACATCTTCGACGTGTAAGATACCGGTTTAAATGTCAGGTGATATTTTTCGTTCTTCAATATCATATGCCTATGCAAGATTGAAAATCATCTATGTGACTTATTTTTATTATCAGCTTATGTGAGTATATCAGAATAAGCATGCACAGAATTGCCAGTCCTCATAAGACGGAACTCGGTTTTAATTCCCAATATAAATGTGCAGAACAGTTACAAAAAAGTCACAAAGAAGCTGGCCGTTTTTTCACATGAATCACTATAACAAGTGCAAGGATATGCTTATTTTACAATTAAATCTAATGTTTTATTTTGGGACTAAATCATACACGCGGTACCGTAGAAGTTGGGAAGAAAAGAGATTCGGCAAGCACATGTTCAAGTTGATGCTCGGCTGTTATGTATACGGATAATTATGCATGTCAGTTGTGCAACAAACCTCTTTGTAGAGCTTATCGTACGTCCCTTTGTCGAAGAGAACGAGGTTGTTAAGTTTGTCGCGGACCTTTCCCTTTGACCACTTCTTCTTTTTGGCCTTCCCACCCCCGGACCCTTCCTTCTTCTTTCCGGACTTGGCCGGATCCGCTTTTCCCTTCGTATCCTTCTTCGGGGGCTGCAAAATTTATATATTAAAAATGAATTTGTTCTAAACTTCAAATCTTGTTATATAGCAAGTAAATTCTATAGGTAGTTCCAGGTTCGAACATATATAATATACTTCATCTTAACTACAATCTTATCTCAATTAATTAAACATGTTAAACTGTACAATATCAAAATTGACGCAATTGAGAAATTATGTTCATCGCAAATACATTCTGCGCGACGAGTTAAGCGATTCACAAAACCAAATGAAATTCGGCAGAACAACGTGGCCAAGTGCGCATAGAGGCTTACACAAACTTGCACAAATGTGCGGCAGATTGCTTATTCTTGTGTGAAGTGCACAGTGCAATTATACGCTTATATCATTACTAATCGTTGAAGCTATTAATTAGACACAAAAATAACTTAAAGACGAGATACTTGAAAATTACCATTTCCCTGATGCTTCAGCAGCGAGCTTCGGTGTAGAAAGGAAGTGCATCCCTGATGCTAGTTTCGATTTTGACACTGCTTTTGATGCGGGAGCAGTGTGGCGGGAAATTTAGAAAAATCAGTTTGTTGCCATAGTGTTTCCGTTTGTTATTATTTTGAACGAGAAAGGGGTCACCGCACCGGAACAACCATGAACGCGTGGAAAACGGTCCTATTTTTAACCAAGGAAATGTTGACTATTCTTTAAACTTTGAAAAAGCAAAAGAATCTGTATAGAACAAAACATGCCCCAATACAATTGTGTTGTGTAGGTTTTGGAAAGAAAGTTGAAGATTTATTCTATTGGCAAAGTTAGGCACTTGTTCAGTGAACAATTTTCGAATCAAAATGCCTCGTTTCGATTTACATTTGGAGCACCATGCTGTAGACATTAGCTTTCTAGATCGGTACACATATATATGTGAACGAGAGGGTCTGTCACTGTTCCGGCCAATTATTGCTAAGCTATCAAAATACTGCTTGGAAGTAAATTTGGATATGATCTCGAAAAACGACTTAATAGCCTTATTGTATGCATTAGTAAGTGACAGTACCCTAACCAGTATCCGATTTGAAAGCCGTCTACTTAAAGATAATCCGTACCTAACGAGCGACCTTCGAAAATTACATCTTCATAGCCAGGGAAGGCGGTTACCTGCATACGTTGAGCCTGAAGTCATGTCTTCACTGTGTAACGCTTTGCATCGACACATCAGCCGGAACGAGCTGAATCTTAAAGTGTTGCGCCTTAATGGATTACCAATAGGAGACGAGGAGCTGGCGGAAGTCAGTAGCGCCTTGCAAGTATCAAAATCGCTACATCTACTTAGCCTCGAAGGAATTCCACTATCAGGAAAGCATGTGGACGTTCTATTTCCCGTCATACCGCTTGTTCAAACATTAACCATCTTGAACTTAGCCCAATGTTG
Source organism: Tropilaelaps mercedesae (assembly GCA_002081605.1). Classification (NCBI taxonomy): domain Eukaryota; kingdom Metazoa; phylum Arthropoda; class Arachnida; order Mesostigmata; family Laelapidae; genus Tropilaelaps; species Tropilaelaps mercedesae. The sequence continues at coordinate 7,971 of MNPL01003826.1, read as the reverse complement.
TCTCGGTCGGGCTGAAGTGCTGCAGATAAGTCGTTACCTTCAGAATGATCGTAAACTCCAGCGATTAATTCTAAATGGAAACCCGGTTGGTGACACTGGAGTGGAATATCTTGTTAAAGTTCTTCGGAATCACACAACATTTAGAGCTCTAGATCTACAAAATTGTGGCATATCTTCTGTCGGGTGTCTTAACTTACAGGACCTTTTAGCTAACAACTTGACCATTGAAGTGTGCGATATAAGACGAAATACCGCGGTATCTCGAAGCTCAGCTCTGACTATAGCTAAGGTTCTTCTCGAAAACAACAAATATCGTCAGAACGGTACTACATATAGGCCGCTCGCACTTGATATGTCGCCGGCAATCGATGCCAGTAAGATAGCTATGGAAGAATCAGGCTTGTGTGGAATTCGACATGATCTTCCTCCAAGATACGTCCCTTCTGTAAAGCTACCTCCGAAGGACCTTCAATTGAAAGTTCAAAACGATAACTCTGGAAAAGAACTAATTGCGTATGATGGTCCTGCAAAGAATAGGAAGGGCATATTTATTTCAAATCACCTTCTCTCAAAATTTGAGACATCTTTGATTAAGTTTCAGGTTCTCCTCGACTACCTCGAGACCGAGCATCTAGATACTGCTCTGGGTTTTTTAAGTGGTGAAAAGTCTAACAGTGGGTTGAAAGCATCCATACAGCAACTGTGCGACGGCAATGCTCAAATACGGCAGGTCACTACCTTTAAGCCGTCATCGGTACAGTCACCGAATGATCAAGCAGCACCGCAGGTAAATGATTCAAATGATGCTTTGCTGGCTGCACTAAGTTTAACGGGCAGAGCTCCTCAACCACACAAACATAACGGGTTGTCTTTAAAAGAAAACAAGACTAGCCGCCGCAAAATGTACAATAGTAGCTTTATTGACACTACGCCTGTGTCAAGTGGAAACGGACTAGTCTATGTGCAAGATGCAGTGTCATCCAGTTTTGGTTGTCCCCCAAGCGGCAGTATTACACTAACGAAGAGCGAGAGTACGCTGAAGAAAAGTCTGTTGAAAGCCCAAAAGGAGCAACAAGACGAGAATGATGTCGAAGAAAAAGAAAATGATCGTACAATTACCTCCAATCACGAATTCAACACTAATAAATATGCAATAAATTTTGCTGATGTCGGAGGTATTACAAAGGAATCTTCGTACATGGAAGTTGCGCACGAATTATTCGATGACCCCAAGCATGTGCTAGAAAGCACACGAACCTCCTTAACCTCGTCGCAAAACTCGTCGTCAAAAACCGATAGTCCAGTTTCGACAAAAACCAAAACCAACACAAATGTGGATGAACTTCAAGAAAGACTGAAAAATATACAGTCGAGATATAGTGTGACTCCGGATCCATTTAGGGCACTAAGTAACTTGATCAATGACAGCAGTCAGGATGGCAAACGGAAAATTCGGGCTGATGATCTTGATATATCAGAAAGTTTGGCTATTGGTACTAGATTTAAAGGATCTCTGGAGCTTGAGAATATTTCGTTGGAAAGTTCCTTCTCCGGCGACTTCAGCGGATCCGACTTAGAAAAGTTTTAGAAGAGGTACAACAGGAAGGAAAAATTTTTATTTTGTTTTAACATGCACGCAATTTAGTATGCACCTCTCTGTCTTATTAGTTCCTGTCACAGGCTGAAATCGTTGCCCTACTGATGAGCTCCTACCGGTCCTGTCACAAGGCAAGGCCTCTACCCAATTTCAAGTTGAAAAGTCTTGTCCGTTTGATTTGCAGTTAACCGCTGAGATAGGTAATCAAATCTTCAGAAATTCAAACATGTAAAGAATTCTTCGTACTGTGAGCACTCCTAAAGATGTTGTGTTATTTTGGCTTCTCCTAGTTAGGGATACCATGACATTTTAGATTGTATTTTGTTCAAGTTCCATTATGTTAGCTTAAATGATTTTAGATGATTTGGTAAACTAACTTGACGTTACTCAACAGTGCAAACAATTAATAAAAGTTTAAACTGAGTCAAACTTATAATCTTAGTTGTCTATAGTACTTAGGTAGCTATTTGGTCTGGATCGCACGAGCGTATGTTCTTAAACTAGTTCCTCGTCTGCATCTGTTTACCCTCCTATATCACGCAGGTTGTCACGCAGTAGGATAAGACAAACAGTAAACCGTATAATAAGTAAAATGCGATGTAGTACGAAATAGATCAGTTCAACCAAAAATTACGTTTCCTTACATTATTTCAGGCACCTCTTTGCGAAAATTCGCGCACTCAAAGTACTAATGCGAAAGCCTGCAATCATGCACTTGTGTGATCCAGACAGATTCCCCGGTACAAGCAGCGATGTAGTCGACAATCGCTAAATGTTATCATTTTGATAATTGGGTTTATAACAACTCCTTTGATCTAACATTTATATCGCATCACTCCATATTTTACGGTGAAACATCTACATATTTACAGGCGAAGTAAAAGCACTATTGTATTACATTCCTTTGTTTTTATTAGATACCCTTATTTTTACATGTATCTCTTGTGAAGTACACTGCTGCAAAAATGTGTACTTAACAGCGATAACACATAAATGATATTTAGAAACACATATTGTGTACTTATTATACACATTCTGGCACCGTTGGAAAAGAATCTGCGCCAGTACGTCTCTACACGCATGGGTAATGTATATTATGGCTACGCGACGTACAGCAGAAACGTTAAGTGCAACGGTTCTGCAGAGGTGTCATGTTTAAACAGTATGACAGAGGAATTGCGCCTGATACTCATCAAGGAAGCTTTGCGATCTCTTGGAATCAAAGAACATGGAATAAACTCGCTTAATATCCTGAATTGTTACTTCAGTGGCTCCTCGTTTCGTCGCAACGAGGTTTGCCGTTGTAATTAGTTGAATGGCATACCTGTAGTGGCAAACAAAGGTACAATTAATCTGTTTAGATAGGTAGATTAATCTGTTTACAATACTATTTCGGAAGCACGGTCATATGTTAGGGTGAACGAGTACCATTAGCAACTTACGTTATTATTCACCTACTCAGGTCTACACATTTTTCTACACAGCTTAGGTAATTATCGATATTGACATACGTAATTGCATGTACACGTAATATTATTAAAATCCTGAAAATGTGTATTACTTAAAGTACAACTTACAGTGGTACTTCTATTCTATTTTTTGGCTTGTGAACATTCTTGTTTTTTTGGTGGACAGACAATATTGCATATATAGAAAACAGTTTAACGGTTTGTATTCTTACGTATATCATTTTGCAATTAGCAGGTTCTGTAACGCACTGTTGATGCGCTGTTGGGATACTGCTTTGCAGGATTAATGCGATGCATGAGTTATGTATGTTATTAATTTATGCATAATTAATGGTGAATGTGACCATCTACCTGAGTGAGGTCTCTGCACCTATCTTGGTGAGAATTGAAAGAGCATCGTCGATCATCTTGACGTCTTCTTCTTCACAGCGAACCTTTAGGATTTGCTTGATTTCTTTTTCGGCGTATGGAACTGTCGATATAATAAGGACACGATCGAGCAGATCCACGGGTATGCCGTGTGGTGAAGGGTAATCTGTTCCTCGCACCTGTTAGTTACCATGTTCGCAACACATAACAATTATGTATAAAAACAATAGTTTTTTTAGTATATTTTTTGTATGAGTACATGAATGTTTTCATATAATAATTATATTGAGTTACTTAAGCTTATTTTTGTATACATATTAGTCACTGACTTGAAATATGCCCAAACGTATAGTGCCTTTTTTAACAACTGGTGTATATATTCGTATGATGGCTGCTATGGCAAACAAGTTCGCTGAAATTATTATGATACATTTACATAGGTATCACACATGTTAACACATAAGTAATTCGACACAGATACAAGCGCGTTACAAGTACTGTGCCCACTATATCTGGTGGTTTATGTAGGACGTTAATCAGTTGCCGTGGACTAACCTTGGTCATTCCTCTGTTGGTAGCCATAATGAGAATTGGAGCTAGATCTGTCTCAAGAGCACGATTAAGGAAGCTAAAGCATTCGACATCCAACATATGAACTTCGTCAACGAAGAGAACCCCTGGAACGATATCTGCTTTACCCTCCTCTCGCCACTCCGTCACCTGAAGACAAAAATATTAATATTATTATATTGATATAAATGCTATAGCCAAACGCGGTTATGATTCCAAATAGTGACCCCTATTTTTTATATCCAAGCCATATATTTGAAGCATTGGCTGTCGTCGACGGCCTCCTCCATCTAGTATAGACAATTAGCAAGAAAATCTTAACTTTTTCACAGCTCCTGTTATTTAATTTTGCAAAAATCTGACATTTAATATTTAAAAAATAAAACATCTTTAACGCAGCTGCCTTAGGTTAATTAATTTTTGCTAAATATTAATATCACATTAAGTAACACTGAGTGAATAAAATGGCGGAGTGAAAAATTTTTACCACAAGATTTTCGTGAACACCTTGAAATAGAGAAGCATTTATTAACTATGGTTATGAACTGGTATCGCCGTATAAATATTACTCTTTCAGAGATTATATTATGGTAGCCGTTACCTGATTGAAAACCAGTTAAAACGACCAACATCTAATATATTATCTAGTAAACCCAGCATTTATCTAGTAAATACATCACAAATCTCTGAAGCAAGACATATTATTGCTGACTAAAATATCTCACCTTAGCGTTGATCTGTTCACGGACCTCAGCTTTGATTTCCCCAGTGTCACCCGAAAATAGTGCAAGGAAGCCATGTGTTCTTGAATTTATGACGTCTATCTCATGCAGGGTAACAGTATGAACAACCTACAAAGATGATAGCCTAATTTAACGATGTATAGAATATATATAAAACTTCACATTACTATTTTCATTTCTGTAAGAGCACAGCTGGGTATCAGAGCATACAAAATGGCAGTCCATTTGAATACTTAACTGAAGAGATAAACTTATTGATTGATTGATTGATTGAGGCACAAATATATTCGACAATCTTGTAACTAAACGTATTTCCTGCTGAAACTACTTATTATCATATTAACACTGCAAACAGTCTTGTATGACATGAGTATTTAACATATATTCAAGCATATTTTTAGATATTTAAAAAAGACTTGAAAAGGCCTTATTCTACCCAACTACAGAATTAAAGCGTGAAACGTTTGAATTGCATTCGAACCTAAAACAAAAGCACAAATAGTGCTAACATATTAAATTAATCGACATTAGCCTTTCAGCCTTTATGAATGATCAGCTTCAACATATGTATACACTACTATGCCTTTACCTCTTTCCGCTTTTGCAGTTCTCCCTCGGGACACTGAACAAACTTTGACTGCGGTCCAGTAGCGTCGTAATCTCGCGCCCTAGTAAAGCTCCGTCCGAGCTTGGTTACTTTTCCGGTTGCTTTATCAATTGAGATGATATCGCCTGCCACAACTTTCTCCTTTAATATCGACTCGATCATCTTGGAGCCCAAGTCGTACACGGTTTCCATTTCCGTCGTCTTTAAAGTCAATTTTCCAACCTGTCGAATAGCTCAGGTAATAAAAAATTCCAGCAATATCTTTTAATTTGGCACAATATATATTTGACGAATATTGACTATTTCAAAGACTAGTCATATTACAACTGAGTAAATTCAAATATGATATTTTTAAGGCTAGATAAGGAGATAGGTATTAAGGTGAAGTTGAGAAAACAGTCGCTTTAACAGTGTCAAAAATGCTCGTATTCATAGTATCAACGCTCGATTAAAGAGAAGACATTTAAGCAATTTCCAAGCTGTCTCAGAATAGTCCCGGAAAAATTACCTTAATTCCCTGCCCAGTGGCTGGTCTGTCGACTTGAATTTCCACCACTTCTCCTTCAATTATTTCAGTTTCCTCCTTAATGCGCACTCCTATGCTTTTTCGCAATGCTTGCATTAGAGCTTCAGTCTTACTCATATCAAGTGAGTAAATTTCAGAACCTGAGATCGCCGTAAATGGCGTATCAGGTCCGAGAGCCGCTGCAAGCCCCATTGCGATAGCAGTCTTTCCAGTGCCAGGTTCTCCGGCAAGTAAAGCTGCGCGGCCGGCAATTCTTCCTTCTTTTATCATTTCAAGAAGTAGTCCCGCAGCTCTGCGCGCACCAACTTGTCCAACCATTCCTTGAGCCGCCGGTTTGGGTTCAAGTTTGTCGTCAAGTCCTAAACCTCGAATGTGTGAGTGCGCTCCGATGCGTTCAATGCGAGTAATTTCACGCAGTTCAGATGGTTTTTGCAGAGTCATCTTATATTAGAGCGTATTGTCAGTGCAAACAATTCACACTTTACACGGTAAAGACAATTCGTTAAAAGTCTTTTTCAAAACGAATTCGCAAGCTACGCTTTTTACACACAACTGTATTGCTTTCGAACGCGGCAACATGTGGTGAAAACCAACCTACTCATCTTGGTGGCAGGGTTAGCAAATACCATCGCTGTATATAAAACAAAGGGAAGCCAATGACCTTGACATCAATTTTGTCTTTGTTTTTGTATTAATTTCATTACCACACATAACTTGTGTGTTAAACACACGTGCTCTAATATAGTAAGTTGTTTCAATGAGAGGTGCTTTCTTATAAAGCCATAGAAGCTCGCCGTTTTTAAGGTATTGTAAATCATAGAAGCTTCACTTATGATCGGATCATTCTTTCCAATCGTAAAATCAAGAAATTCTTTGACATAATTAGCCCAGTTTCTTAGTTCAGATAGTGTTTCCTTATTGTAGTAAGCTAGAAACACATCGAAGCTATATACGGATTTAAATATAAATAATTTTGGACAATAGACATTAAGAGCGTCTTAGAAGAAGGTTGCGTAAGAGGTTTCGTCTGACAATATTATATTTAGATAAGATGCACAGAATTTTTGAAGCGAAATAAATGAAAAGATGATATAAGTATATATGGCTCAGTGTTGTTAATAAACGATGGCTGGAAAATGCAATATATAGTTTTTCAAACAAATAATAAAACTAGACGTACAAACTTTCAATTCATCACTGTGATGCAATTCACTACGATCATAACAAACCCAGTGATTAAATACTAACAATCAAGCATTGAAATCAGTCAATTATATCTGCGACCTTGGAGTTGAAAAACAAATTAACTTCAGCTACAGTAATTACGTCTTAGGTGATGTCGCACGCGCTTCTATCAAAGTGGATCTTACAATCACTTTGTATTACACTTGACTCTTATTAGAGACTAACAGCTTCTTCAATGTATCGCTGAAAAATATGTGTCGTCTCGCATACAAAACTAAAGTTGATCTCAATTAATTTTTTGCAATGAGATATTAGAACTACTGCTTAAAAATGATTCTGCAATGCTTGTTTAACTGAGAATGAACCCGAGTTTCATTCAAACATACTTCACAGTCACTTTTACAATTTTTAGTTTATTGTATTGTTTCCTTCAGGGGCCCAAAATTGTGTCTAAAGCAACTTTAAGCCGTTTGGAAAAAAGTATTATTAGGATTTATGAAAATTGTCAAGATTTGGGACTTTAAGAAGTAAAAGATCACGGGTGGTTCTATGACCATCTCTGCACTGACGGGCCAAAAATAATAAAATCAGAGATAAATATTTCTCTTGTATTTATGCATCTGAAAAAATAGAAGCGTATTTATTTTGTAGTCCATAGAAACAAAACCAACATGAACAACATTACTTTTGTGCCTACGTTCGGCTCGCGAACGAACATGGAAAGTGCCTCATTTACCATTAGTTCGGTTCAAATAAAATGCATTATATTGCAATGTATTTTTATATGTTCTCAATTCCGTTTATGTTGGGCACTTCTCTCTGTCTTGAGGTAGCGTCAGTTGCTCAAAAGAGGTCCAGGCTCAGCGTGCAGACGCAATATATATATATATATATATATATATATA
>MNPL01003821.1:0-10182 GCA_002081605.1 Tropilaelaps mercedesae | reverse complement strand
TATTATTATTATTGCTAAGAATAATAATAATAATGATAATAATAATAATAATAACCAATAACAGAAATGATAAAAGCGAAATCGTATATAACAATAGAAACTAGCACATTAGACTCGAATTCTGTAGACATCCGCGGAAAATGATATATTCGTATAAACGAAGCGACTTGAACGTGTTTTTGTTCCTAATGTATTTGCAATATTTTACACTTGCTATCGTTACTCAATTGCATAAGTATATCTTGATGGATGTTCGACTGTATAAGACAAAAAAACCACAAGACCATGGTGATTCCAATCTCGTTCTACAATGGATACTAAGGGAGAAAATGCTCAAACCGATGCCTTTCCACCACAAACCGCATAGATTCGCAGAAAGAGAGCAGAAAGGACGGTTGTGTGCTACAACGGCACAATTGTTGTTTTTTTTGATATATTAACATTTTCTATTTTGACACTCACGACGCTCGGGACACAGGTGATCGTACCGCTGCTGGGCCGGGGTCCTCTTTGGAAGGAAATGGTTGAGCATCAAGGCGAGAAGTGCGAAACCACCTGGTGGAAAACCCTTTTGTTCATCTCAAACTGGTCAACAAGCTACGAAACCATCGTGAGTTCCATCCACATTGAATGGTATCAATGAAGGCGAAGAACAAAAGTATTCGTAAACTTACTTCTCAAATAGAAACAGTTTAAAAATTCCCGTCGAATCTCTCATCCCTAATGAACTCTATTGTGATTTCAAATATAAATATCATAACTGAATTTGTCGCAGCAGATCCTAGATGTGTGTAGTATAAGTAACGCAACTATCTACAGATAAAGACACTGTGTTTATGCTTGTCAGTGTTTGGAGACAACTTGGTACCTGCAGTGCGATTTGCAACTCTATATTGTGGCTCTATTGGTTGTTCTGCCGATGTATCGTCGACCGGTGCTTGGAGCGCTCATCAACGTTGGTACGTACGACTCCAACTCGATGCGTAATTATTATTATTATTACTATTATTATTGTTTTTCCTTATTGGTCATTTCTCCAATGACAAAAAACTGACCGCCTATTTTTTTTTATCAATAGGCACCTTGCAGGAATCATAAATTATCTTATTCTCCCCGAGAAAGGTCATTTGACTGCTTTTAAACTATGTGTTTCCAGGAGCGCATTATGGCGCGATCTTAATAAATCTTTTTTATATGTTTAGGTCTGATACTGCTAAGCATTGCTATCTTCATGACCGTCGTTATTAAACATGCATTCCCACCGATTATGATTTTCCTCCATCCCGACATCGAGTAAGTGCACTTCGATGATTCCACAAAAGCAATCCTTGCTTTTCGATAAACTAAACACATACTGAAGGTTTATGTGTCCGATAAACTGCATAAAACAGGTATATTAGCAACCTTATCGCGTCCTGTGTCGCGCCTAATATACGACTCAATCGTTGTTGTTAATATAATTACTTGTATGGTACATCCCTTTCGCACCGTTTGCTTCAGGTTGATCAAGCACGAAGCTCACTTACTCTATTATCGACCGTATACTCATTACGGCCCTTACGGAGTCGGCCTATTTATGGGCTACCTTATGTACAAGACGCAAAAATGGAGAACAAACAATTTCATCGCAGTTCTTGGCTGGATCTTAGCCCTCGGAACGCAGTGGGCTATCATATACGGTTAGTCATTACGATAAGATATTACAGATGAGGGGCAGAGCCATATGTTAAAATTAACGCATTTTTGTTTACCTTCATATCAGCTAGATTAAGGAAAGCAAAGAAACATTGAAGCTGCAAACGTCTGAGAGAAATGAAGGTGCTCATACCCCTTTCTTGAAAACAGAATCCGGAAAGGGAAATATATTTATTAAACTATCTTCTTGAAACATGTTCAAGCTTATACGAAGAGTATACGAGATACCGCACAGCGACCATTGTTTTTCTAGATAAACAAACGAATCAAATGATTGCTTTCCACAGGAATCGTGCCGTGGCATCATCATTATGACAGTCTGGGCTTACCACAATACCTTTATGCGGCCTTTCATCGTACCGTATGGTCCATCACTGTCGCCTACGTCGTATGGGCTGTTCACTTCGGGTAATTCGGCTACTTATATTTATTTGGTGTATACATCATTTGGTAATTACATTTATACGCATAATTAACAGACTCTCAGCAAAAAAGCATACTAGTAATAGTACCCCACCCCCGATAAAAACAAGCGGTGCCTCGACCTACCGTGATATAATTACTGATAGATGTAGTTTTTATAATGTATTTCAGTTACGGAGGCTGGATTGGTCAGTTCCTCACATGGAAAGCGTTTATTCCACTGTCGAGGTAATTAAAATTATTTACACAGCGTAAAAGAGGCGACTTGTTCCAGATGTATTACGTTTTGAACATTTATTTCTTATAGAGCCCTCTAATCGCTAGGATTTATTACCAGTTTTGCAGCGATTCTATCTCGTACAACCCAAGACACCGTACAACTGCAACCCTTACGCTCTCTCTACCAAAATAGACAGACGTTAGTCTGTCTATTTTGGTTGGTGAGTTTCAAATAGTTCGTTACCAATTGGTTAAACTGCCTCACGAGTCGTATGCAGCAATTGTTAAAAACCACACGATAGCTTCGAATATTTGACGCCTCTAAAAAAATGACTTGAATAAATGTCGCCCGACAGACTCGTGTTCATGACCTATCTCGCCCATCCGATCGTAATGTGGTACAAGCGTGGAGCGGCAAAGGAACGTTTTTTCTTGCGGCACTTTCCCGAAATGGTGAGTAGAAACGGGTTTGATAGAGTGAAGGCATAGCCAGCTTTCTGAGACTCATGGGAATCCCATGTGGTTACGCGCCAATAATGAAAGTTTGGTGTGCTCGTAATTGACTTTCAGACGTGGCTATATCTTGGCGATTCGCTGTTCTCGTTCGGATGTGCGTACGCTATGTCGATGCTGTTTGAAGTGCCCATCATCAACCTGGAGAAGATTATTCTCAGGCCATTCCTCGGTAGCTATGATTTTGCGTTTACTAGATACCAAAAATATTAACATGCCATCCTCACGTGGGCCCATATTAAAAGAAGAGTATAGACATTTTGTAAGGGGGGGGGCCAGGCGCTAGCGCCATAATTAAGCCACTTGGTAAAATATTTGCAAATAGAACAACCACGTTTTTCAGGAGAAAATGGCTCTTCGCACAGCTGACAAAGTCCGGAGTATCTGTCAGAAGGAATTAGTTATGCACACTTATGTATCACTTTTCAGGAGGGGGCGGACATCGCGAAGGTCGAGTACAGCAGATTATGAGTGAACCTATGAAACGCGAAAACGGCCATAATTTCTCTCATGTGTGTACAACGCTTTATTTTCGATTACTTTCTTGGAATTAATAAACTATACTCATTTGATTAATTTCTTCGATACGTTTATACAAGAAGATGTTCAAAAGGTAGTGCTCATTCTCAAACATAAAATTGCGTGTGATTCAGATTTTTTCACTCTGTCTTTTTTAGAACCCTGATTTCCAACCATTCCGCGTGTATATATTATATTTAAAAGCCAGTTTTTAAGATTATATAAAAACAGATCTATATGAGATATTGTATTTACTTTTTTTAGAATAAAAGGCGAAATTGGATTTCATACAAAAAATAAAGGCATACATTTTGAAATTTTGGGTTGGAAGTAATATCACAACCGTTTTTAAGTCAATTAAGATCTGGATTACGCATAAAATACTTTTTTATATACGATTCCATCAAGCAATACTAATCAATCTAATGGTGCACTTCGTCCCAGGGGTACCGACAGGAGAACGACATGAATTCGCGTGAATACCAGATGGGCGAAGTGGCCACAACTGGATATCGGCGAACTGCCCCGGAGCGGCTATGAAACCAGACGGAGAAATGATCTTCTAGTCTTCAAAACATGACAAATTTACGTTCATTTACTGGCCCAATATATGGCCCTCTGAGAGGCTCACCAGGGTGAAATCGTAATTGAAAATTTTTGACCGTCCGGCGGAGATCTGAGGCGAAGAGTTTACAAAAGTTAGAGGGAAATCAACGTATGGCACCTGGGCCTCCTTTTTGGCTTAGCCATTAAAGATAGAATTTCATCCAGTCGAAAGGTTTTCTCCAGACTTCAGCGGTGCATGATGGCAATCTCTGGTTAACATATCCGTCAACCACTGACGATGTTCTACGTTCATATGTGAAGACATTGCTAACCAGAAACTTGTCATGTACAAAATTTAAGCAAATGTCTGGGTTTGTCATCCAGAGTACCAGCAGGATTTGGGAAAGTTGAATGTAACACAATATACACTTTATATTTTAGATCAAACGTTTGGTTTTTATGACTTGTAGTGCATATAAGGGCACAAACCAAATCTACAATCGTGAATACACTAATATCTTAGTTTCGCTCTGCTGAGTTTCTCTTATGATAACATCGGATAACATCTGTGCTAACAAGACCAGAAAGAGAGGCACATTAAGAGAACAGTAACGATAAGCCGTCTACGGGAAGTAAAGGTGTAAGAGAGAAATCTGCAAGAATATTTTTTGATACTGTTTTGAGTCTTAATCCATATGGATTAGCGAGGTCAACACTCGCTGCTAGGAACCATATGACTAACTGTTATCGCTTAAAGCGTCAACTTGTCAAGTTTTAATTGCCAATGTTTGTATATAAAGAATAAACAAAAAATAACGTTGCTGATTATGAGAATAAAACAGATACAAAGTTAGTCATTTAATATGTTTAATACATTTAATACAATACGTCTTGTCATTTAATATGACCTATATGGCTAAACAGGCGCTTAACTAACATCGTTTAGTCGACCGATTATCATTGAATCAGTGCATGCCTGAATGATATCTGACGAACCATCGGCTGGATCTGTACGTACCAATGTTCTACTCTAAACAACTATACTTTTTAGCTGCGGTGCAAATTTGTTCGTAGATTAAGACAGAGTTTAACCGTTAAACTCATGAATGCCAGTTACCTTGCAAATAACTTCTCTGTTGAAATATTTCGAAGTTGTGTAGAAATATATTTCATAGAAGTATATACAGCCAGGGGATATGTCTCTAATTTTTTTTATGGTGACTCAATCCTCAATGATAATTTTGGACAAACTAAAGCTCGTCTTTGAAACCAAATTTATTAATACGGATGTTAAATTTTTGTCATAGTCATTGGCCATGCCGCTCTCTTCGTTTATAGGAGATGGTCATCTGTCACCTAATATAATATTCATGGTCTCCGGTCCTAAAGGGTTTTTGTGTAACCATAAATGTTGTAGTTTGGTTCTCGATGCGCAGTAAAAACTCAGAAGAGCTTCAAAAAATAAGGCCGAATTTGAGTTATGTATTTGTCCTTGTAACACATGCTTTAAAATACCAGACTAAGTGATGAAAAATAGATGAAAAAATCCTACAATCTGTAGAATCTTGGAGAACGTATGTCCCTTTTAAAAAAATGAAAAAGGGTTTCACACGCAATAAGCCTGTTTAAGCCGCTTTGAGAAGTAAAATTGTTGGCGGCATCAACTGTGGTAAACATCGCAGTGTCAAAAATGTAGTCACTTTCAAAAAGTTACTCCAAAAAACTAGAAATATATTCGAATTAAACGTGTAGGCTTTCTGAAAGGTGAAAAAAAGCAAATGATGAAGAATATATGTGTTGTTCTTTGGTTGAGATAGTAGTTGCCCTTAGGATTAGAGAATTTAAGTGATTAAGAAAGATATGGTTTTGGTATGAATATGTGGTAACATGGCTGTTACCATGTCTTGAAACGACATTATTTCGGGAATTTTGTACCCCAACTAGGATAGATAATATCGCATTAAAAGAAGCACCTCTAGAGGTGCCTTAAACCATCTGAGCGATGCCCTCCTTAACATCTTCACGTTGTCACTAAGCGATCAGCGGACTCCTCACTTCGTCTACTGCACAACTAACGCTTTCTCATATCGACCATACCACCTGCGGTTGTAAACTGGTCACGCAACACAATACGTGCACAAACCACAAAGGTCCTCGTTGCGACATTGATGTTTTGCACGCACTCAAATTGTGACACGGGCACATCTCATCTTCCAGGTGAAGACAGACTGCTTCTTTGTTGTTGTGATACGGCTATGTTCTGTGCAGTGCTGTTCTTTTAAGATATTTTTAATAGTGCCACGAGTTATAAGTGTTTACAGAATCTTAATCTTAATTTTGTCGTAGCCAAAGAAATCGAACTAATGTGTTAGAATAGCCAAAGAGAGAAACATGACTTAATAGCAGTACAGACGTGGTTTGGTATTTGCAATTTTATTATTATTCTGGTCTGAACTTAACGAAAAGTCTAGCGGCTAGTAGACTACCGTGTTTTCAAAAGTTGAATAACTTTGCACACTGAGAAAAATATGCCAAGAACAGTCCTGGGTAAATCTATATGGGTTTATCGTATTTGACCTACCATATAAATATGTATATATTGCGCTTTGGCAGCTTCTACTATTCAATGTAATATTAAGAAAGCCTCAGAAAGACTTTGTATAAATTCTGATAGCTCAGAGCCTTCTGGTTTGGCGTTACATTAGCGCTTAATTGTCTACTACCGTGTCGGTAGTTCTGGACATATTTAAACATAAACATAAACATTTAGATTAACGATTCTCTTTTAAACAAATTTAATAAGCCTAGTAGTTTGAAATTATCTCACCTCTGGCCCAAAATAGGCAGCTTAAAGTCAACGTTGTAATACAAGTAAACATTTTCAAATTAGTTGACAAGATCGAAAGATAGAGAATTTCAAAGTTAAAAAAGTAAGTTGCGCGCTGAAGCCGTAGTACTTGAGGAAGCTTCCTTACAATGCGTATATTTCCTGGAACAGTCTTCTATGGTTTCAATTGGGTGAGAGTGTAATCTGTCTGCAACAGTTCCGGAAACTCGCGGATGTGCCTTTAAACTATAAAGCGCCCCATTCGTTGAAATAAATAAAAACAAGTAGCATTTATCTGCATGCCTCACTTATCACTTTTGATATCGTGATATTTCACATATTGTGTTCTCAGCATTGGCCAGACTCCGAATTTTGTTCTCAAATTCAGTAAGAATTAAGTCATCAGTTGCCTGTATGAAAGATCTCTGTTAAAACATTTAAACGTTGTTTTGGAGATGTTTTTAATAAAACTATATACAGCTAAAAGGTACGTGTCTGAATGCTTTTGACGACTGACTCTTCGATAATTAATTTTGGACAGCCTGAAACTCATTTTCAGAGCTCAAGTTTATTGATACGGATGTTAGATACTTCCTGCAACTATGTTGCCCAGGCCAGTTAAAGACTTTGTAGAGCAAGTCAAATACCAACGTCTAGCATGATATCCGTTGTGTCTGATCCCAAAGCCCTCTCTTACATTTACAATGCAGCAATCGCTATTTGTAAAGTTACAAAAAGTCAAGCCGGATTTCAGTAATGATTGCTTTTTTGTAAGATACGCCTTGAAATACGACACAAAATCATAAAAAATAAATAAAAGGACCCTACAATCTGTAGGGTCTTAGAGAACGATGTGCCGTCAAAGGAACCCTCAAAAAGGCCATACGGTTTTTAAAAGTGAATGAAATTATTAGTAATGTCAACACCGGCAAACGTGGCAGGCATACAGTTAGTCCTAGAACGTTACTCCGAAGACTAGAAATATGCTTAAATCATGCGTGCAGGCTTGGGAGTGGTGGAGTCAAAGTCGGGAGTTAACAAGAACGAGAAAAGGCGAAGAGAGATGCAAAAGAAGAAGAACATCAGTGCTGTTCACCGATGGAGATGGTTTTGCTCTCAGAATCAGAAAATTCAAACGTGAGAAAGGTATGGTCTTGGTATGAACATACAACATGACTGTTACCCTGTCTTGAAAGGACGTTGTTTTATGGAATGTTATACACCTAACTAAAACAAATATTACCGAGCTAAAAGAATGTTACCTTTGGAGGGGTTAAGGCCACCTGAGAGATGGCTTTTTTAAGATCTTGTTTTGCCAGATTTACAGCCTTATTGCAGCATACTGGTAGGGTCTTGTGTTTCACTGAGTGACGATAGTACTTGAGAATACCGCATGTCTCATACGTCTGCTTGGGAATCGATTGGCAACAGAACGCTTTAACAGTAATGCCTCGCAAATGCATGAGTTTTTGCGATATGACCGTGCTCTGGGAGTGTTGTTCTCACGAAGCTACTTCAATATTGCGCTATAGTGTCATTCGTAAAATACATTTAGAGCTTTACGCTTCATTATAACATCCTAAGCGGATGAAGCATAAGATAAGCATAAGAAGTCGATCAGAATAAGTAAAGAGAGAAGTGATCCCGGTTATAAAAAGCTACGAATTTATATGTCTCTTTTATTATCTAATTTATAATAATTATTATTTTATCCGCCATTTTTTAGATTGCACAAATTAAGTGGGAAAATCAGAAGGAAATATAAACTCAAGAGTAAAGTACTCGCTGCGGGTCAAGCACTTATGTAAATTGCGTATCACCGCTACTTACAACATTGAAACACATAATGCATATTAGTTAAGGTTAAAATAATACAAAGTTATGGAACTCCATTATAATGAATTTATTATAGTTAACATAATATTTCAGCGGCTAAAGCTTGCGTCGCACTAGTCTTCACCTATCCAGTCCGGATCTAAAGCCTGGATCTGCTCTTGAAACATTGAATCCAGCCGTTATATGACAACAATAAAATGGATATTTTGGTTGAAGGCCTGTAGACGGCGTTAGTGAGTGACGGTTAGGTCTCAAAAATATCTACACCAACATGTGCTGTCTTTACAGCCACAACGTTATAATATCCCTACAAAATGGAAAAAAATTATTGATTGTGATTATAATCGATTCGTCAGCGCTCGAGCCGTAGTGCTTGAGGAAGCTTCCTTTCAGTGCGTGTATATCCTGGAGCATTGTTCCATTATTTCAATTGGGTTGAAGTGTAATCTGTCTGCAATCGTTTCAAAAATTGGCGGATGTGTTTTTAGTTTTATCTCAGAGCACCCCATTTATTGAAATAGAAACGATGAATAATTACGTGTTTCTGCACTTATTATTTTGATGTCATATTATTTCGTATCGTGTGTTCTCAGCATTGTTCAGACTCCGAGCTAATTTTGTTCTCACACTCAGGAAGAGTTAATTAACCGTTGTACTTAGTATTTTGGTTACCTTCATTATAATTTTCCTATTCAAATATTCCAAAGTTGTTTAGAGATGTTTTTAATAAAAGAATATATCGAGCTAGGGTTTCGCCTCTGAATGTTTTCGACAACTGAATCTTTGATATTAAATTTTAGACGGGCTGAAACTCATTCTCGAAACCCAAGTTGATACGGATTTTAGATTTTTTCCGTAAACATGTTACCCAGGCGACTTAAATCGTTCGTAGGAGCTAGTCAAATACCGACACCACGCATGATGTCCTTTGTTTTTGGTCCCAAAGCAGTCTTTTGCAACCATCTATGTTCCGTTTTCGTTTTCGATGCGGCTGTCGAAATTTGAAAAGTTACGCTAAGTCAAATCGAATTCCAGCAATGGCTGCTTCTAAATAAAATATGTCTTTAGATACGAGATAAAGTGATATAAAATACATTGAAAACCTTTTGATTGGTAGGGTCTTAGGAAACGTAAATATGGGCCCTCAAAGAAATTCTCGCGAAGGTATATAGGCCTAATATGGGTCCAAGACTCGCTGCGCGTTAAGCAAATCAATAAAATGCGTATTAAAACCACTTAGGACGTTGAAAAAAAAATCATGAGAGATATTTGTTAATTCTTGAGTAGGTAGAAGTTATGGAAATCAATTGACCATTCTCAGCTATACTGGTATCAATCATTGATCTGTATGATTTTATCATAGCGAATTCAATAGTCTAGTGATTCAAAGATGTCTCGTTCATGAGCTAAACTATGTAACATAAAATAGGCAACATAACTGTTATTTTTAAATTCGTTGATGAAATCAACAGCTAGAGTGCGAATATGGTCCGCTTTTTTGAACGCATCCTCTGAACCAGTTTTTTATGACCTCGCTTATATGGCATTGTAGTATATTCTGATCGCTATTACAATATATATATATATATATATATATATATATA
>MNPL01003820.1:0-17089 GCA_002081605.1 Tropilaelaps mercedesae | reverse complement strand
ATATATATATATATATATATATATATATATATATATATATACATATACAATTAGGATTCTGCATATGTATATACATTTATATATTTTTTCGGTAACGGTGCTAATTGTGTGTGCTTTATTCCCAAAATCGCAGTTCCACAAACGCTTTAGTTCTTGTTACTGCACAAGTTTCGCGCTTAGCCCGTCCAGGCTAGTGGTTCCGTTCGTTTTTGGCCATATTCTCAACGTGCAATTTTGTAAATGATCAGATTATTGATGCTGCAAATTAATTGATTGTCCCACATATTAAAGTGACATTTTATATGTCATCATTAAAACCTACATATAGAAATTATTAAACTATCCTGCACCAGTCTACCCCATAGAGTACGTCGAATCACGCACATCGAAAGACGCATGAAGAAGACACCGGCCTATCCCTCTATAGCACACCCCGGATCATGATTATCAAAAACCGTACGTGAAGGACATCAGTCAATCTTCAGCAAAACACCTTCCATTATATACAGCGAAAACCGTACATCAGGCTATCTTTCATGGCAAATATTGAATCACAACTATGGAAAACAAAGTAATTTTATGATTTTGTGTTTATCATAAAACGTACACACCAATTCATGGATACCGAAAGCCGCATCTAAAAGACACAAGTGTCTTTCATAATTCAACTTGAATCATGAACATTGAAAACCGCACGTAAAAGTCACTAGGCTATCCCTCGTAGCGCACCCCGAATCATAGACATTGAAAACTGCATATAGAAGACATCAACATACCCTCCATAATACACCCTGAATGATAGAGATCAAAAACCGTGCGTAAAAAAGACCAGCGTATCATCCATAACACATTCTGAATCATGACATTGGAAACTCCACGTAAAAGCAACTTCATAGCAAACACTCCTCACAGCACAGACCAGATAATGAAAATTGAAAATCATACGTAGAAAACATTACTCTATCCTCCATAGCACACTTCGAATCATAGACATCGGAAGTTGCAAATGAAGAGCACCAGTTTATTATCCATAGCACACCGCAAATCATGGACGCTGGAAACTGTACGCAAACACACCAGTTCATCCCTTTATGGTACACACAGAATCATGGATATTGAAAACCGTGCGTAGAAGACACCAATCCCCTACTTATAACACACTCCGAATAATAGTCATCGAGAACTGTACGCAGAAGACACCAATCTATCCTTTATAGGACACCTTGAACCAAGAACACCGGAAATGGCACGTAAAAATCTCTAAATGATCTCTCAAAGTGATTCTCACATCCCAGACATAGAAAACCTATGCACCTAAGACACCATTTTATTTTTTATAGCACACCCCGAATTATGGGCATAGAAAATCGCACGTAGAAATCACTAAACAATTCCTTGTACTACACTGCGAATTAAGGACATTGAAACTCGTACGTAAAAACCACCAGACTATCCCCCACAGAACCGTCACATTCCATTTATTAGCGCAGCACCCTGAATCTTATCACATTCATCGTATGATTAGTCACACATTTCATATGCATTAACGCAACCTCCCGTATATTATAGCACTCAGAGCATTAGTAGCCAACCATCCTACATATGCATGAACGTACCATAATGTCGTCGTATCATAAGAACAAATCGACTTCCGTAGACTCCTATATGTTAAGTTTCACATGAACCTTCTTAAAAAAATCATCACCCTTCTAACCGTTAACTCTATTACTCCATTGTAATTTGACATCTCGAATGTAATTCGAGGAAATTCGAACAAAACGTTACAAAAGTGTCCATTTCGGAAATGTCTTTCCATTGCACATCCATATGGTGCACTCCATCACTCTGTTAACACTAAAATTCGAAGGATCGATTAGCAGCCCACAAAATGTGAAAAGCAATATGGCAAAAATGGTCGATTTTTCGAATGTTTTGCAAAGCGGAAAATTTTTTCAAACAAAACGGTTTTACCCAGCCGGGCCCTGCGGTGCTTGGAACGTCTAGGCTGTTGCCTCTGCCCGTTTGTGGTAATAATCTCATTGTGTCCTTTGGATCATATTGTTATTGTAAAGGACTTATTTTTTTACATACTAACGTTACATTTTGTATATGATTATTGAAATCCGCACGTCGATGACTTTGATCAGTTCCTCATTATACGGCCCGAATCATGGATATAGGAAGCCGGACGCGCAAGGCACCGGTCTAATCCCCGTGGCACACCCCTACTCATAGATGTCAGATCCTGCACGTAGCAAACACAAGCTTATCGTCCATAGTACACTCCGAATCATAAGCATTAGAACTTCGCGTAGAAAGCATCAGTTTATTCCTTAAAACCCGATCCGCATCAAAGACATCGACAATCATTAAATATCAGAACAAAGATGGAAATCACTATGCCTCTGTGTAGCGCGATGAAGACCCGGTCGCTGTGCTGGCAGAACCAGCGTTTGAACGAAAAACGATAAGCAAATAATTTAGTGATTTCTAGATGCAATTAAATCGCGCATAGAAATAACTGAAGCATCTGCCACAGTACAATCCCAGTCATGGACATTAAAAATCATGCGTAGAAACCACTAAACTTTCCTCCATAGTACCATCGCATTTTATTTATTAGCTCCCTTCCCTCCATCTATTTTACACCTGTGTGATTCCATTCGTCCACCGGATGTGACGATTATTGGGCGCCAAAATTGAAATCTGCGAAATCAGCCGCAATTGAGTTAAATCGTAAAAAATCCAAAAAATGAACTATTTGCATGAATTTTATACACATTGTATGCGTATTTACACAGCGCGCTCTGTCCTCCTGTGAAAGCCAAATTTTCAGAGATCCATTGCAATACTAGGTTTGGCTTCCACAAGCTGGTAGAATAGTGGGCGCTTTCGCAAATCTTTGCGGCACCAAAAGTGCATTTCAGACAAAATTTTAAAAAAATGCGCCCCGTACATTTCTTGCCAGTCTCAACAGCATGTCAAAAATTGGCGCAAATCGGCCATCATGGAAAGCGGCCCCCTGACAGACAAACATCGGGTTTTGATGTGTATAGATATAAAAATTTAGTAAAGATAAAATAACAGTCGGAATAACAACACAAATGATCAGGAAAAAAATTATATACGCAGAGGATCGTTTTCAAAAGCGAATTTAAAGCTCTTTAACATGCAAATGCTTCGTTTTCTGTAAAAAGCACAGGGCACTATACTTTGTTTAAACGAATCGATTTATGACCACCAGCCCACACAGTCTCCAGAGCACAATAAAAGGAAGAGTGGTCCAAAATGGTTGGACTGCATCAAACGACTGGAATTGTGGCTTGTACGCATACCAGATGCTGATCGCGTTATTTTGTTTATTATATTTCATGAAGCGATACATAATGGTGTATTTAATGGCTTCCGTCGAATTCGGTGGCTTTGTACATTCGAGTGCGGTTTGCGACGGGAGGGGACGCATAGACACATGGATTCGATCCCCGCTATTAGCATGGAATAGAATACTTCAGAAGCGTTGTCGGCGTATTATGTCGACTTTCACTATGAAGTTAAAGATGCAGTCACTATCGTGCTGTCTAAATATTGCTACCGTATTCAACGTGGTCGCCCGCTAGATTCATAATAAAATAAAAAGTGGCCCAAATTATTGGACCGCATCAAACGGCTGGAAAAATATCAAGGAATTCATGGTAATTTCTTATAGAATTGTGGCTTGTATACATACCAGATGCTGATCGCGTTATCCTGTTTATTATATTTCACGAAGCGATACATAACGGTTTTCTCAATGGCTTCCGTCGAGTTCGGTGACTTGGTGCATTCGAGTGTGGTTTGCGATCGAAGGAGACGCATAGGTGCATGGGTTCGTTCCCCGCTATTGCACATTTAAATTTATGGGGTCCGTGTTAGGAATGAATGCGAAAAGCGGTATCGTGGACATTAAATGTCGGCTGATAGCTAGTTCCAAACAAAAATTTTTGACACACGCCAATAGATATGTATATGAATCACTCATAATCACTTATCAGGGTAACGCCAGACAATGTACTGCCATCAAGGCAGAATATTCTCAAGAACATCAAGTAAAGTTTATAAATGAAAGGTGATTACAGTAAAAGCCAACCGCATCAACCTTAAAAACAGACTTCTTGCCAATATACGTATGGCTTGGACATAACCGTCTTCGTTAGGTCTAGCTTCGAATTCGAGAATAGTGCACCTTGAGAATATATACAAACCCACTCCATCAACCCTCTTCTCATTTTCCGAACCTGAACGGAAGAAACAAAGATTGGTAATACCAAAACCGTTACAATCCCTATTCTTTAGCTCGTTATCGCCAACCACAGCCGCGCTCAATTATTTGCATTCATTCTTTAGCAAACCAGCTAAAACCTCGAATTGCCCCGATTTTCTGATTTCCTAGCAATAAAATAGATATAATTAGGGAAACCGAAATTGTCTATAATCAGCAACTCGTACTCTAATTGGCTTTTACTTCCATATAGCTGGCATAAGCGTTCCTAGTAGCTTCATTAAATTTCTCAAATGTTTAACTGTGCCAAGACACGTCTTCTGAAGGCCCAGCACCGGCTTTGTTGGGATAGTTATTTTCACGTTGCCTAGGTAATTCCTTCTAACGGTGGATTTCAGGGGGCTCAGTTTTTATAATGGTTTCTTGAAGATGTTAGGTACTTGGGCCGTTCGTTATTAAGTTGACTTACGCATCACAACATCGGTGCATATGAAGGTTCAAAAAGCACCGTGGACGTGTCAAGGGCTATCGACATAGTGAGCTGCTGAGAGACGATCCGGGTACTTACCAGCGTGATTTCCTTTGCCGCAGGATGAATGATCTTAAGCTGCTGTATAAATCTACATTCCATGCAAGCATTGCATTTTTTTAATTGACATGCTTATAAAGGGTAGTTCTAAAGTGAAGAAATGCGAGGCCTTGTATTTTACGCATTACAAAGGGTTTTACATATACTGCCATCCGACACTATCTACAGGTCACTTCATTATAACAAAACGCTGTAATAAGATCTATGGCACGCTACGGTAGTGCTGACATGCGTAATTACCTTATGCATGGTCGTTTTTTGTAAAGGTTATGGGGTTTAGGTAAACGCTTGGTGCTTATGCGGCATACAAACAATGTGGCTAATGCGGAGATTCACAAAACCGCTAAAACTCCCATTCCCCATACTCTTAAAGTTTATTTTCCACCGAGCACTACTACTGGAAAGGTAGCTCGAGAGGCTGAAGCCAATGAGGAAAACACCCGAAAGGAATGGCACCTGACACCGAAATGACAGACGTCACCGACCAGACTACCAATGGCCCGTCTCCTCAACCCCCCGAGGAAAACTGTGCTAGTTGCTGTGGATAGCACAGTAGAACCATTAAAGTCTGCACTCAGAGGATCTTCCCGAAAAAGACCAATGGTGGTCCGGCCAGCCCCAAGAATGGATGTGACTAGCATTTTAGAGGAAACCGAAAAGCTTATTAATAACACCACCGAACCCGTCACAATCTTTCTGCAAACGGGGTATAATAAGTACATGGACTCTGAGAAAGGCTCCTACGTAGCAGCAGTCAAAAAAATTGGCACTAACTTAAAACTGATCGGTTCTAGTTCCGCACTGTGTGTTCTTCCTGTGCCCCTATTATTTTCTGAGCGTAAAGCAGCCTCAAAGGACCCTCCCTTCTCTGTGCCCTCCTTGACCGTCATTTAAAGGCAAGTCGTGGAGAGTGAGCGGTACACCTACAAAGGAGAGCCTGCCAAGAAGATCGCAGTCATCCGCAAGCCGGAGCCAGCCGCAAAGCAGCGATCCACGACGACCGAGTGTCTCGAATCAATAAGAGTGGTTTTGTGGAACTCATCCACATTCATCCACATTGGCACTGTTAGTTCCATCATCATGTGGGTGATCTCCGCACTCGCCGAGGACAATATTATTGCCCCAGTCGGCACAAAAATTAACATTATGGTTATTTACATCCGACCTCCTGAAGCAGAACCGACGTTCGTCATGTTTGGAGAACTCCTCAGCGGACTTCGCTAAATCCCACCGGTAACACCCCTGATTGTTTGCGGAGACATGAACGCAAGGTTGGATCGTCGAATGTCCGCCGTTACGGTAGCCCTTCGATATTCATTGGCAAATTTTGCCTGCTAATGACATACGCAACAAAGTTTCTCGGTGACAACCATTCCTTAAAACAAGGCGTGCACATCAGGGCTCACTTGCCAGTAGCTGTAGACGTAGGCACCGTGAGAAGAAAACCGCTTCCACGACAGCTCAACTCGGCGACTCTACCCCGTCTCCTACATGAAGTGCTCCCTGTGCTCCACAATATCAATGTCGAAAGATATGCGCAGCAACTCGTTGATATGCTTCGTTCTTTGATACTCCCTGCTTGCACTAACCGTCGTAATTCACCGTGGTTCAATACTTCTTGCCTTCTCGAAAGGAAGACGCACATATCTGGCAGAACCCTGGCCACCGCGTTTCTTAGGACCACTTCTAGAAAAATCCACACCGTAGGGAAATGGAAATCGAGCGCTAAGATATCTTCCTGGTATTAGAGGCGGAACGTATCCATACAAATGGCTCGTTCATCGCAGTCTCTTTGTCCGATAAACTCGTCCACACTTATAGAGCACCTCTAGGGTTTGTTAAGAGCTTGCGACACAATGCTGAAAGAGGCTCCATAGGCCTCGACTCTGAGATGAAATCACGACAAAGAATGAATTCTCAGCGCAGGACGTAGTTCAGGCTATCCAAACATGGTACTCTAATAGGACGGGTCCTGATCAAGTCAGAAACGAACAACTTAAAGGACGCTATCATCCCGGCATCCTGTTCGATGGCGCTCTCTAACGAGTGCCTCCACAAAGCACTCCTTCCCCCAAATGACTCCAGGCCACCTGCTCATTATTCCGAAGGGCAAGTGAGACCTAACGCAGCCGTCTTCTTGACGAGACATAGAAGCTGCTGTCGTCTTTTTTGGTAGAACGGTTTTCCCAATTCCTAGAGGCCACAGAAGTTATTTCGAGAGAACAGCATGGCTTCAGACGTAATAACTCCGCCATAACAGTGTGTTCGGGACAGCGGGCTTTGACTAAGCTATCACAACCATTGTTTACAGTGTTTATGAATTTGAAGGCGGCCTTTAACTCCGCGAGTCACCTTGTTGGAGACCCTAGCACGTGAGGGTTCTCCTCGACATCGGAGACCTGCTGGTAGCCATCCTACAGAAGAATAAAATGAAAATCGACGATGGAGTCGCGTAGCTCCCTCTTCTTTCAAACAACCGGAGCGATACAGGGAGACAACCTCAGTCCGCTATTGCTCTCGGTTCTGCTCAAAGACCTGTTAACCCTGATTCGAGGCAAACGTGATCTAGTCAACGTTATTGTACATGCGGACGACCTGGTCATCTGTTGCTGCAGTTAGTCCCAAGTTCAGCAGCCCCTAGTCAAGATATTTTTAGGGCTAACCATCGACCAACATTTAACGTCCACAGTAGCGCTTTTTGCGTTACTTCGTAAAACGGACTCCATTAATGTAAATGTGCAACGGCGGGGATCGAACCCCTGCACCTACGTGTCTCCTCTGGTCGCAAGGTGCACCAAGCCACCGACCTCAAGAATATTTTTTAGGGATGACTGTCAGCAAACATTTAACGACCAAGTTACGGATAAATGCCTTGGTCAGGCTACATGTAGCCCTTTAACTGGATTGACTGTCAATCGGGCAAAGACGTGGGCGATGAAGTTCAGACGTGTATCTGACGTATCTGAGGACAGCCTTAGGTATGATGGCCACCCATCATCTATATATGTTAATAAATATGTTAATAAATAAAAAATATAAATAAGAAATGTTAATAAATTCCTGTACCTAAACCTATTGCTAATAACTAGCAGCACCTGCTTACTGGCTTACGTCACCAAACAACGTCAAGGGGCTCTGTCTACGGTGGCGATGATAAAGAACTCGGTATCTCGTGTCCATCTCGATGGCCTATCCATCTCGATTTGAAACTCGCGCTGATGGCCGCATGCGGAGTGGGATCATTTGGGAAAATCTAAATTAGAACTCGAGCTCTTGAACGCCTGGAGGAATCTTACCTCAAGCGTGTGCTCGTTTTACACCGTGCAACTCGAAACAGACTCGCATCTTCTTGCCGACAGTTTACTCGTCATTGGAAAACTCAGGACTTGCTTCGACCTTTCTGCGACTTCCGCCTACAACGGAGTGTTCTCGACCTGGGAGAAGAATTGATCCTGGTTTCCTAAACATTGGGGTTCAAATCGTGATGGGATTCGCTGTGTAGAGATTTCAGCTATCCTCCCTAGGCGTTCACCACGGGCCTGTCCCCGCATGTGTGTGTGCACGATGCGGTGGTATCCGGGGAAGATACTATGCGGCGGACTGCGCCCATGTCGCCTCGCTGGTTTCCCTGGCGAGCATAGCTTAATTCGGACTAATATCGCTCAGCATGAGATGCACCTAGTGGTACTTGATCATGATCGAAGCCCATTATCAGCTCGTCCTCATGCAAAATTTGGTCGCCCTCCGATCCACAGCGAAAGCTGACAACTTGCGGCTAACTTGTGGCATCTGATTATGATAAGTTTATCACAGGCGAGCTGGTGTAGACAGAGATGTTAATTGGGTTCCATCGCATATGGTACATGATACTTTAACTGCACACATAAATAACAAGTATATCTTGAACTATTCCTAGCTACTTTCGTAAGCTATAATTGCAGTTTAGAGCAACAACAACGATCACTACATTGCGGGCCTTTAATGCCCTAGGAAGACCTGCGCTACGAATGACTTGTCGGAGATATATATCATTCGACTCTTCTCCACGCATACCTGTTTACCCGAACACGTGAATAAAATGTATATTATTGCAAAACTATTTTGCGTACTTGAGTGTTCTACTTAGTCATAAAAATATCTTAATGAGAAAAACAATTTGATTCCGCCACTACCAAGCAACAATAAAAACAGTAATAAAAATAACATAAGTACTGCCATATCGCGGCAATGAGGTCTTCATTAGTGCTCCCTCACACCAGATCGACAACCAGCTCCACGCACAGTCTGTAGAATCGGTCTTTCTGTCAACACTGCTTTAAGAGAGGCTAATTCCAGAAGTGAACCTGCAGGTGCCTCTTTAGTGCAGCTTTATTCTTGGTAGCTGTACAAATGGTCGAAACAGGGCAAGCTATGCGTTCAAATCGACAATAGGGCCGGATCATCCATGTTTTTCTAGTAGTTTACACATGAGTGCCAAGTGAAAAGTTCGGACGTTGTTCGTTCAGTGTAGGCAGAAAATGTTTAGCATCTTTTTACAGCGCTTTAACGTAACCATAATGCCAACGGACGCAAAAGCAAGCAAGCCAACTGTACCACCTAGAAACCATCTAGAATCTCAAAACCGAGTGTCTTTAACGATGCCTTAATCAGTCACCTACAAGTTAATAACCACATGGTCAAGAACAACACTATCATTGGTAGCCTTTCGGCAGTTGTTAATAGGTGAGTGTTACACAGAATAATTATGAACTCTTCTCGGTCATTTAACAGTTTTGGTGCTGTTTCAGTCTCAATATTTTACCACTGATCGTAACATGCTCAAAATTCGCAGCTCTGAAGGCAGCCATATTAAAAAAGACGTGCGTCTCCTCTACAGAAATATTAATAGGCTTGACCTCTGTTCTGCCTGTTCACTTGGGCGTACTAGGACAAGTTATAGTCACGCAGCCATTGTCCCGCTGGTTCTTTTTCGGAAATGAGTTCCGCGCAACAAACACTGACTTGATGACTGCCTCGTGCGTGCTGCACTCTTACCAACCAGACATCCATCCTGACCGATCCAATCGAAACAAACTGTGGCAGATACCCTGCGAGCACTTAGTCCAAAAATATCAGTTCTTATGGGAAACAGAAGAGCCAAGATTAAGGAGCCTGACCAAGAGACCAATTCCAAATTCGACTTGAAACAATTTTTCGAGGAATCGATTAATAAATCAGCTGTCGGCGACTAGATATTCTTCTTGCGTTCAAACGTAGAGATGACTCGGCGATTACGAGGGTATTGCGGGATCTCCACTTGAAACCGACGACTTCCTAAGAAGAGAATTCGCCTTACAGCAACCGATACTGAAATTATAAATAATATTGACAGTAAGTACTTCAGAGAAACCAGAAGAGCTAGATCACACCTTCAGACACTAGTGATTAACCAGTCCTCAACCTTAAGTTATGATATGCAAGGATGCCGGCACCCGTAAGCGCAACAAGACATATTTAAACGATGTCATATACAAACGTCCCAGCCTTCTGTTGGACGTTTTCAAAAATCGATTCAAACTCCTCACAGCTTCCATAGTTATCACCTCAGAAATCAAGCATTAGTTTAATACCAACCTTTTCTATCGGATTTTCTTTTTTGGCTATTGGGCACTTCCGACAACCTAAGGTTGTCGTGAGTTCTGGAGCACATTTCTTAACTCTGAGCTAATCTGCAGTCCTTCTCTGCACTGTTAGTTTATCGGCAAATTTATTCATAATCAGACGACTCCGGATGAAAAAAAACCTGAGGACTTCAAATTATTAGGTGTAAAATGGAATTAGCCTTTCAATACATTGGGTGTACTGTAAGACAGCGCAGTAACAAATTTACGATAAGGAAATACCGCTAAAACATATTTGTTGAAAGATGTAGTTCAAATCTGCGACACATTACGCATCCTCTTTCCCGTTTTGATTAAGTTCAAAATGCTGTTGCAGACTTCATACAGGCCGGAGCACTTACCATTCACGGCATGAACTCGAGAGTTCATATTACTCACACAGTCACTTTTATATCAAGCGTTGATTTGAATCGACACAGCTTTCTCCTTAACCGGGGACAGCAGATGACTCCGAGAGCTTCATGGTTTTTATGACGCCAGTTTGGCCACATATGGTTCTGCGATCTCTTTGAGATCCGCTCTCCAAGACGTTTCTTCACTTATGTTGTTCATGTTCGCCGAGCCCTCTTGGCGCCACTTAAGGCGAAATAAATGATTTGTCGCCTCAAACTTTTCAGCACCACCTAGACCGCAAAATTGGTGCCTGTGCAACAACAAGGCTGGCAGACGGCAAGATGGCCGCACTCGCCGGTGTCTGCTGGTGGCGCTTGGTGGAGAGGGCATTCGCGCAACCGGCGGTTAAAAAGGGGGTTAGTCTATTGTAATGTCTCGCAAAGATGTTAAAGCGATACCGTCTAGGGGTCAGCCACCAAGGAAGGCCTAGTGGTATGCATAAAAACGCATGACTAACGAATGTTTTTTCGTGTTTGACCCATGTGGGTTCTTCTTAAAACTCTAACCCTATGGCCGAAACCAGTAGATTGGGGTGATTGCAAATTTCAGGATCGAGGGCCTCGACGATCGTATGTTGCCCTTTCAGTATGTCCAGTAGCACTCTGAAAAAGTGTGGATAAGAGGCAGGGATTCGGGATGATTACCGAGAATGGCCCCTTTGTGCGTTGCAATCAGGGTCTGTGGTTTTGTGCGATTCGTTTAAAGGACATTCAGATTTCACACTCTGTCAAGATTGCTAGCGACTTTACGCCAATCTGTAGCTAAACTATGGCTATGCGAATTGCACACCCAGTCCATTCAGATAAGCACGCTCACGGGTTTGCACAGTCAGGGCTTTACTGCGCTCATTTCGCACCACATACCGGTCCTGGTATGAAATCATCGCCGCGCGCGGAAACCGCTTATAGAGGTGTTGCCCTAGGATTTCGACAGAGAAGGTGAAAATACTCTCAGCCCCCTAGCTTTACAAATACTTTTGGTATACTGCTAGATAACTTCTAGATAAAGTAATTCTAAATAGAGTAAATCATGTAACTTACGAAGTAATGCTAAAAACACTACCGTGGATGTTAAATGCTGGTTGATGGTCAGGCCCAAAAATATTTAGACTAAATAGGTATGACAGTGCGAGTAATCTAAAATATTGGTACAATCTAAATTAAGCCTACAACCGATTAGGCATCCTCTACTACTTCTATAAAAATCTCTCTGAGAGAACTCTATAGAGTTCTATAGAGTTGTCGTTCCAGACATTATGGTAGAAGAACATAAGATTAGAGCACTCACTTTTCATCATGCGGCAGATCCTCCTGCCAGATCTTCATGGTTTCAGCGTCATGGTCTGACAAGTCCTCGCTATAAATTAAATCCGGGCTAGGTCTACTCGGAAGGCAATCCAGCTGTTTCGCTTAGCCGCAGTAATCAAACTTTTGGACCCACTGCCCGTCGAACTTAGTGACATCAGACAGATCCTGTTAGTAATACACAGCCTAAGTGAGGATACTAGAGGGCCTTCCGGTTCCCCGGGCGCTTAAGAACGAAATGCTAGCATGCTATGTGGGGCACCACTACGCACCATAACAGTCGAACTGGGTCTTCTCAACGACGCGCGATTCTCGAGCTGATCAAAAGCCCTCCATGTTGTTGCTTACGTCTGAAGATCCATCCAAAGCTATCACAACAAACGCGCGCTTGCGAAGCTCGACTTAGCCATCTCAATCAGCGGATTTAGCGCAACAAGTAATGTTCTCTTACAAAGCATACAACTATCACATTTTACCATTGAATCTGACAACGCTCCGAAATTGGGCGGTGTTTATCATTATGCGCCTTTTATGAGTAGTGTGAATTTGATCCGCTGTCTTTCGAACGTTAAACAACTCAAATTATTTTTACGACAAAAAAATGGCCGATGCTGTTTCCAGAGTTTGACGGTCCGGTCAAGCAATTGATCTCATGGCTACACGGAGTTGAACGTCTTTATTGAGGAAATCTGCTCAACTTATTGTATCACGTTAAGTCAAAATTGCTTACATTTCGCGCCCGCGAGTTTGCAGAAAGGTTTTGCTCGCACGCGAAATATGCGACAGAGTCAAAAAACTTCGTTTTGAATCGCGTTGCTCTTAAGGATCTTCTGCATAGATCGCACGATTCATGTCGCGATCACGGGGGCTGATTTTGGCAGCCCTTATCTGTGCTCCTAGTAATAGAGCGACAACATTTAGACATGGCTATCGTATACGCCGTGAATGAAGCAGTTTCCTTAGAACTAACACCTAGTCTTGTAACACTCGTCTTGCATTTAAAGCTCAGGCGTTTTTTCAACAAGCGGCTCAGTTTTGATCGTCTTCAGCTAAGTATGGCATTAAATAGCAGTTCATTACTGAGCAAGCATATGCGGCTGGGCGGCCTGGTGCGTGGTGAACACTATTCATCCAAACAGACAAAACAACATTCTCTAAGGTTATGGACACCAATTATCTATCCTTCCTTGAACTCGCGATAGTCCTCTCGATTTGTCTGTAGCCGCTTTGACATGCGTTTGTGTTCGTTCTTAGATAAGTTCGTCAGTAAGCGCAACATGCATATGCGTGATGAACCACTAGAGTACCTAGCCAATTTTGACTGGAACGCACACTCTAGAGAGACGAAAAATCTTCGCGGCTCGAGAACGAATTAAAAATATTTCTCTCCTTAACAATTTTCTTTAGTTTTCTCCTTCACAGTATTTATGGCAGCTCGAATAACTGCCTTTGAGTCAACGTTTTATACAGGGCGTTCTTAGCACCATTTCGTTCCGTACCAAACAAGGCAACCAATTTTAGCCAGTAGTAGTGATATCTTGTTCAACGACATTTTAGCTAATGGACAGCGAAAAAGTGAACTTTCAGGTTTAAGCTGCTTATGAGCAACTGCATTGTTGAACTTTCATAATAATGTTTAGTTACAATCTTCTTACGTGTTTATGAATTGTTCTTCGTCCATCATACACTTATTTTGCTCCATGCAACGACTCAACTAGAGTGAAACGACGAAGTACTTCCTAGCAAACCTAGGCTGTATCTACCAAAAAATATTTCTGGCTGACTATCGGCCAATGTTTAATGTGAACGGTACCGGTTGTTGCATTACCTCGTAAGACAGACCCCATAAATGTAAATGTGCAGTGATGGGGGTCCCGTGCACCTACGTGTTTCCTCCGGTCACAAGGCACACCGGAATGCATGCACCAAGCCATCTAGCTCGATAGGCTAGATTTGGCAGGTTAGTATTTTTCGAGCTTGCAATGCGCTAATGTTCAATAATATCTAAAATATGATGTGACGGGTCTTAACTACTTTTAATAGAGCTCCTTCAAGTATTGCAAAGGATAGAGCTAAGTGTCGTCACCGTGGGACATGGCATCGAGCGCATAGTGGTTCTCTTGCTAGTGTTCTGATTTTAACTTCGGTCGGACTACAAATTAAGTCGGGCGATTAGTGGAATAAACGAGTCACATCATTTTCTCACGTTACGGCTTGCAGGACGTTTCTTCTTTCTCCTTGTCTTATTTAATGCATACTAAGATACGTAAATGGAAGTGCAGTTGGCATCCACTCGTTTCTCGTCAGTAACCTAATTGACGAGACTAGATAGTCTTTTTAGATAGAAAAAGTTTAGATAAACTTTTTCCTGCAAGCGGTTTAATATAAAGACGGGAAAGCGATGAGTGACTACTATAGTCAAACAATATATGAAAACCTAATTTGCGTTGGCTGCCGTATGATGACGAACATATGTTTCTAAGCATCGGCTAACCCAACCAGCCCACGTATTCTTTCATCAATAAAAATCGCACTTTGTAGGCAGGACGCTCATGCATTCATCAGATCTACGTAGATTTACAGCTTCGACGCCAAGTAGGATAGGATGTTATCGCCGTTGAACACTTGTACAGCAATTTTTTATGTTGCTTCTCCAACCGCGCATTACACGTGTTGGTGAAGCTGCCTATGTAGCCTTCGCAGCGTATGTCATTTGCGATTAGATTACAGCGGAGCCATTTGATCACCGGCAACGGACGCAATCAAAGGAAAGAGTGTCATTGACCGGTGGAGGCCGGTCTAAATAGATAAGCCTAATGGCCAACATTAGATGTGTAAATCGCATACTCGCGTTTCGGAAATGAATACGTTTTACTTGAAGCTTACATATCTAATACGCTGCTATGAAATCTAGCGCAGCTCTTTTATGACATTTCATTGTATAGCATTATTCTGTTTGTTTTAGACAAAGATTCATCCTAACAAAATTTTTCAGGAAACGACATGTAGATACCACGCTTTTTTGAAATAACCCAAGAGAAGTAACTAATACCTTTGGTAATCTAAGGAACACGTATAACACAAGCACGCGAGCATCTTTAGACGAGTCCAACTTTAATGACATCAAAAACTATTTCTAAAAGCCAAAAATTATAAGTGTTTGTTTATCCTGTCTGTGAATTTGGTAATACCACATTACAAATCAGTCGAATTGGGGAGCTACTCAGTGGCGATATTATTATCTCGTTAACACGATACCAGTTCGAGACTGTATATTGGCCAATTTTTTTCACAAAATTTGGTACCACAGTATTGATATATCAACTAAAGAGCCCTAAGAAGCGTTTATGGCACACTTGAAGGACAAGAATTAGCGAAATTAAAAGCATACTTGACCTTTATCACGCTCACTCAATGATAGTTGAAGTTAAAGGTTGTCAGCTAGAAACGGTATTTAATATGCCAAGGCATGGAAAGTCAAAATCGTTTATAAGTGAATGAAAACTTAGGTTATAGGTTTATTTTGAAAACGATACCGAAGTATATAACAATTATCGTCGTATCTTAATCAAATATAAAGCTTCTGATCTATTGCCTTATTTACTTTATTTACTTGATCCATCTTCTATATATGTAGTTCTAATTTATTTTATTTATCTTCTGTATATGTTTAATCCCTATGTACAATACTTACTCGCTTCTCATGGTCATTATCAGCATAATATATATACACGACCAAGTAAGAACTGTAGTCGCTTCTATGAAGAACTTATTGCTCTTCATGACAACGTGTAACAACGGTCTTATTTGGGTCGATGTGCTCGTATTCCGGACAATATATCAAGTTACATGCAGCCCAATACGCATGAATTTACGATTAACGTTCACGCCACTTCATATTTATACTGTCCATCCGTACATCGTTGGGCCGCCGAACAACTGTTCAGTCTCATTATAAATCAATTATCAAGCTGATTTCAGATATTCATGTGATGTTGTAAACATATTAGCAATGATGAGACTTTGAGTAAGCTCAAAGAATTATCAAACGACGAACCATGATCAACCGGAGTATGTCTTAGTTACAAAAAAAATCAATTTACAGAATGTAGAGTATGTTTAGGTAATCGTCTGGTAGCTTTTTTCTGATATGCGGATACCAGATGTTGTTGTCACGCAAAAATGCTTTCAATCAAAAAAGCCTCAACGGCTGTGAGTCACAAAATAGATTTAAACGACAATACGGTCCGTCAATTTGTTTTCCTTGTTCTAGTACTAGAGCGACGTACATTTTCAAGCGGACACTTCACTTAAAGTCAAGCTACAATTCTCTGAAAAAATAGCTGAAAACAGCCGAAGGATCGATTAAATCGCAGGCTAGATGGTCGCCTGGGAAGTGCCACACACAGCTCATTCCTGGCAATCTCATCTTTTTTCAGGTAACGCAACCTCAATTAACACCAGCTTTTATTTGACAAAATTGCTTATTGGTAGTGAGAACACGAGAGGAGTATTGTACCAAAGAAAAAGTATGGCCAACTCTAATATGGCACACCTACCACATAATCCATTACCATTTTATTGACCATGTCTTATATTCTTAATTTAAAGGATTTCTGTCCACGAACAAACGGTAATGCGCACTTCTAATGCAATAATATTGTTATTCTATAATAATGATATTCTCGTGAAATGAACAGAGCTATCTTACGTTTTAGTCACTTGGCACATGTGTGAGAAAAAAAACAAAGTAAGCCACTCATCCACTCTCTGGCTGGCGAACCGGATCGCATTACATCCCTCACATGTCAATAAAACACGCAGGATGAAGAAAGAGAGAAGCGATACCGAAACAATATATATATATATATATATATATATATAT